>JACEFZ010023524.1:2500-300000 GCA_014155875.1 Cepaea nemoralis
CACTGGGCGAGTGGCTCCTGAAGTGTGTTGTATGACAATCAACCATACTGACTATTTCGTAGGGTACAGTATGCCCCATGTGGTATGTCGCAGGCACTTTTCCTCTCTCTGTCTCTCTCTGTCTCTCTCTCGCTCTCTCTCTCTCTCTCTCTCTCTCTCTCTCTCTCTCTCTCTCTCTCTCTCTTCTTGCATATACTTTGCATATGTCCACATACACTAGCATTTTGTCTGTTGAAGTGTGTCTATGTATGTACGCATGTTCACGCACATCAGTCCACCTAGACCTTTAGACTCGCCCCTATAATAACACAATGGGGTCTTAGTTAATATCACCTTCAATTTTTCACGCCTCCTACCCCGCCCCCTTCTTTCTATGTGCTCACTGAACGGTAACACCCAGCACCGGATATAACTACACCCGAGATTTTCTCAGTTACTTACAGATCCGTTCGTGAGGTGAGTATGCAAGTTTTTTTCTCTATTAACATTTTTTCTATTAAACATTTTCTTCAACTAACATTCTTTTCAATTAACATTTTTTTCAATTCTCATTTTCTCTTCATTGCTTCTATTTTTCCATGCATTTGTTCCTCTCGTCCTGTCATCACCTTCTAATGTAGTCACAGGAGTTCTCCTTGACTGTATGTTGTGTTTGTGAATGTGTTTGTTTGCTGATGAAGGCTAATCGCCGCAACGTTCTGTATGTATCTTAACTCTGTTATGTAAAGCTGCACTACTTTGTGTCATTTTATATTGTTTACACTTTCACAGCTTTACCGCAGTTCCACCTAATTTTATTCATATATAGCTATAGCACAACACCAGCCAACAAATGATCGTAAAATGTATGAGAACGTGCATCTTTCCTATGGCAGCATACTGGTGTGAGTCATGGACAGTCTCGCAATCACTGAAGAACCTGGCTTTTGTACTTACATATTTCCTACAATTACTTAGAATGCCATGGACCCTGAAAAAGAAAAAGCTGACATCGTACAAGAAATAAGCATCGAAAAAGACTGGTTCATATTTCGGACATGCTTTTGTCACATCATGGACATGCTTTAGCCACGTCTCTGACATACTTCAACCATATAAAACGTCACATTGGTTTGGAAAGAACAATGGTGGAAGTCAAGATTCGTGGAAGAATAGGCAGAGGGGGATCAATGCTATCCATGAGTTACCGCGGGTCATTAGGAAAACAAAGAATAGCAACACTATAAAATACCATGCATGTCGTATAATAGACGAAGAAGGGTTGGCGCGAGATTGCATCCTCACCCCGTAAAAAACTTGAAATGGCAAAATCCGACTAATTGTGAATATGTCTACAAATGGCTTGGGGTCAGTTGGTTGAGGGTCTATGCTGAAAAATGAAAGGCAAAAGAGGAAAAGGAAAAAGAAGAGGAACATTGCAAAAGATCAAGAATCTTTTTGGCTGGTCGTGGTGAGGTCTAACTCTTTGTTTTCTTCTCTTGCCATTAGTCTTATTTGCACATCGCAAGCCTTAATACTGGACATTAATTAACATGTGTACACGAGAATCCTGCCCTTTTGGATCACAGTTCATCTGTTTATGCCTTCAATAAATAGATAATATGTTACCGATGTTTCCAAGAAGCTCATACTCTCGACTTAAAACTCACTGAGAACAAATTATGAGTGAATACTGACTGTGTGCTACGCCTCTTTCGCTGGCAGAGTAGAGAGGGGAAAAACGTATCCATCTCGTTCAGCTTAGGTTATAATTTAGGTGATTCATAATGCGTGTTTAATCCTCTTCTTGATTCGTTCCTTGTAGTTGTATTCTCTGCTCTGTTGCATGCCTGGTGGGTGTTCCAATCTCTACTGTATCTGTTTTGTTAATACAGTCATGTGCTTTCTGGTGATGGTTGGCCAACCATATTCTCTCCTTTTTTCCTCGTTATAAATTTGTTTCCTCCTCAATTTGCCCTTCCTTGCGTTAGTCCTAAAAAGGATTATCTCTTGAAAAGGGCCCGTCAAACCTGATTAGTCTCCACTGTTTCCCAATGTTTGGTGATTTCTTGTGTTAGTTCCGATAGTCGCAAAAAGTTATACTGATCCGATCATCTTTCCACTACCTCTACCCCGTTCAACCTCAGAAGGGTCCACCCTACCTATGATTAATATTCTTCTTCTTCTTCTTTCGTTCGCTTGAAATATGTCTATAACTGCAATGCTGTCTCTTGTATGAATTGAACTGTCTTTTTCAGTTCACACAGCGGTCCATGGAGTTTATCCTCCACTGTCGTCTCTCTAGGCCAGAAGGTTTGCCTAGATATGTTATATTTTGGGCAATCTTGGAGTATATGCTCTGCTGTCTGCGACGCCAATTCACATGTGCACATGGCTGTTTCACCAATCTTGAATTTTGTATACATGTGGTTGCGTAATCTATTGTGCCCTGTTCTGAGGCGCAGAATAATAACTTGTTCTGGTCTATCCATAACGTGGTAGTCATCTTGAGCAGGTTTTGGTGGCTTTCTGACTGATTTGATCATTCTTTTCTGTTGGTGGTATGTAACGGGCACATCAGGCTGTTCTTCTTTGGCTCCTTCCTTAGCCAATTGATCAGCTCTGTCGTTTCCGGGTACTCCACAGTGGGATGGTATCCACTGTATGGTGACCTTATGCTGACTGCTAAGTTCAGAAAGTAGTGTCCTTAGTACTGGCAATTTCCCAGACAGGAGCGCCTCGAGTACTGATTTTGCATCTGTCAATAGCACCACTGGTTGTTACCATTGCTGGTATTTAGTAATTTCTCTGTTGCTATCTTGATTGCCTCAATTTCAGCATCGTAGTTATGGCAGTACTTTCCTGTCGGTACTCTAGCTGTGTCCCTAGGTATTATTTGGGTATTCTATGTACACTCCCGCTCCTCCATTTCGAACAGCATTTTGTGCTGACCCATCTGTGTAGACTCGGATCCAGAGGTCCTGTGGGTATTCTTCATCAAGGAAGCTGAGAGTGGCTGTTCTGCGCTGCACACTGTTCTGTTCTTCCTTGTCAAATATTCCTCTCACTTTTGTCTGGATTTGTAATGATAGTCTATGCTCATCTTTCCATGGAGTTCGCTCTGGAATAGTTGTTAGGGGGATACCAACTGTGGGCAGATCGGTGGTTTCTCTGCAGAGTCGTTTGGCCTGGTGGATAAAACTACTTCTTTTCAACCGCCCCATAGCTAGGTTTTCAAATCTGTTCTTCATAGGGTGGCCTGGCAAGCTGAGGAACTTTTCTGCTTGTATTAGCGTTTTCGTATCTCTGCGCTCACTCAGTGCTTGTGTCCTCCCCATCTTCTCCATTTCCACTATAGGGGTTGATCTCATCCCTCCTGTGGTGACTCTAAGTGCTTGATTTTGCACTTTGTCCAGCTCTTGTAGTGTGGTTTTTGATGCCGAACACCACGCAGTTGACCCGTATTCCAGGTGTGGTCGTATGCTCTGTTGATAAACTTTGCTAAGTATTTTCCCACTGGCTCCCCATGTGGTTCCACTTAGCTTTCTCAGGATGGCTATTTTCCTTCTGGCTTTTGCTACTGCTTTGTTGATGTGCTTTCTCCATGTCAGCCTGCCATCAAATGTTACTCCAAGGTATGTTGGTTCTTTATCTTCTCTTAGGGGTGTTCCATTTATCTGGATGGTCCCTGCCTTTTGTTTTGGAGAGAGGGTAAATAGGGTGGTGCTGCACTTGTCAGTGTTTATGCTGACACACCATCTATTTGCCCATGCAACAAATGTATCTACAGCTCTTTGTAGTAATCTGGTGGCCACTGATGCATGTTCATTTGTGCTCCATAGAACCAGGTCATCGGCGTACATTGCCGCTTTAATTCCATGCGGTAGATTAGCAACGAGATCATTGATGAAGATTAGAAAAGTGTGGGGGACAAGACTCCGCCCTGGGGAACACCGTGACGCAGTAGTACTTTCTTGCTCTTTAGTCCGTCTATCTGTACTCGGGCTCTTCTGTTGTGCAAGTATGCTTTCACCCATTTGTACATTCTTCCATTGACTTTGCAGTTTCTCAGTTTATTCATCAGACCTTCTTTCCAGACTTTGTCAAAGGCTTTCTTCAAATCTATCCATGCCGCAAGCACCAGCTTCTTCTCTTGGAATGCATCCTCAATTTCTTGAGAGAGGTAGGTTGTCTGATCTTCCGTAGAGTAGCACTGCCTAAAGCCAGCCTGCTGTGGCACAAGGATGTTTTTACTTTCAATGTACCACTGCAGTCTGTGATTGATGATGCGCTCCAGTGTTTTGCAGAGACAGCTGGTGAGGCTAATTGGTCTGTAGCTAGAGGCAATGGAACTATCTTTCCCTGATTTTAGGAGGGGTATCATGATTGCTTCTCTCCAGGCTTGTGGAACACTGCCTAAGGTCCAACTGTTATTGAAGATCTGCAACAGCTTTGCTTTGGCCTCTGTTCCTAGGTTCCTGATCATTTCATTGGAGATACCATCAGCTCCTGGTGACTTTCTCATTTTCAGTTTTGATATGGCTAGCTCCAGTTCGCTGATTGTGATGGGTGCCTCCAGAACCTCATGTACTATTTCCTTCTGTCCTGTATGTTGCCGTTTCTCTCGAATCTCTTGTTGTTTCTCTGGACTAATTTTGATATTGTTATCTTGTGCGAATGAGTCCGCAAAATGGTCAGCTGCTTGCTTTCTTGTTAAGATGTTTCCATCTTTATGTAGTGCAATTTTTGAGTTTCTCCCTGTGCCCTCATCGTTAAGTTGTTTTATTAGCTTCCACAATTTCCTTGTGTCTCTTTCAAAGTTCAGAGACTCTGTTTTTTCCTGCCAGCTTTTCCGTCTAGCCTGCAGCTTGGCCCTTTGAAATTTGGCTTTTGCATGCTGGAATTTATTGTGGTGCTCTTGGCTGGGTGTGGCCTCTGCTTGCTTTCTACATACTTCCACATCATTATGCAACTGTTCCAGTTCACTACTCCAGTAGGGTTTATATTGTTTACGGGCTCCTCTTGGTACTGTTTCTCGCGCTGCCTGTAGTATGCATTTCCCAAACTCTTCAACTACTTTATTTATGTCTTTCTCAGTGTTCAGGTTTCTAACCAGTATGCTGGTGCGATTCTTGTACATTGCCCAGTCTGCTTTCTTGTAGTTCCACCTCGAGAGGGTGCTGCTTTCACTTACAAGCTCATTTTCTACAGTTAGAAAGACTGGTCGATGGTCGCTGCCACCAAGTTGTTTCCCAACAATTCGTGTAATGTTCCACTCCAGGTCTGGTGAATGAAAAGCCAGGTCAGGTGTAGTTGTAGAGTGCCATGATCTCGAGTAGAAAGTATGTGGGTCGGACGGCTTGTTAACCAAGATGAATCTATTCTCATCCTGCCAGTCTTCCAGTCTCTCTCCTCTCTGGTCCATGTGATCATAGCCCCAACTCTGCGAGTGGCTGTTGAAATCGCCACACACAATCATTTTTTCTGTTAATGGTAGTGTGTCCAGTGCCTGTGGGCGGTCACTTGGACAGTAGTAATTGATCAGATGTAGGTCTGTATAGCCTGTTTTAAGTTTAAGTGTCTGATACTCAGCCCCTTCCATATAGACTTCGATTTGGGAAGCAGTGATGTTATTTTTTACAAGGGTAAGTATCCCACCTTTTCGCCTGTCCTTTCGGTCAGATCGGTAACACTGGTAGCCTCTGATTTTGAAGGCTATATTTTCGTTGAGGTGAGTTTCTTGCAAGCAACATATGCTTACTTTTTCTTGGTCCAGGATGTTTTCTAATTCTACTTTTTTTGTTGCTGACTCCCTCCGCATTCCAGTGCATTATTTTAAGTCTTTGTTTAGTATGGCCAGCTGTTCTATTCTCATGTCCCCTGGCTCCACAGGACATCTGAGAAGGACCTCCAGTAGTTGGGGTTGGACCCTTTCGAGACATAGGGCCCGGCACTGCACCTGCCTGGGGGTCCAAAGCAGGGCGAGCACCATAACTTTTAGCAGTAGTCGACATATTCCATTTTGCGTAATTGCGTGGCATCCTGATTTCTGTGGTGCGCTTCCTGGCTGGTTGCCTCCGTCTTCAGCACCTTTCCTTTGCTAGAGCAGACTGTGATCTCACTCGAGTTTAGATGTGTACACACGCACACACGTGTCTGCACATGCATGTATGTGTATACACATCTAGAGCACACTGGTTATTTTCCGCCGCCAGATACTCGCCGTCGCCCCTTCTCCTGTTAGTGGAAACAGTTCCGCCACGTGAAGGCCACGAGGTGGACTTTTGCTGCATAGGTTATGTATTCACGAGCCATTGGGGTATTTAAGCAATGTTGGGCGCTCACCCCAACACTGCGCCCCGGCTACATTACATACAGCAACATCTGGAACCTATGATTAATATAATAATAATCATGTGACCAAGTGAGCCATGTTTCGGAAATTAATTTGAAAGGGGTTGTTGTCCATAAGAGGTAATGTGAAAAACAATTATACTCTTTAGGTTGAGAATATGTTATATGAGTGCGGATGTCAAAGAAAGAAGTCATATCACAAACGCTAAACCGAAACGATTTTGTTAACGTGTTACGCATTCATTGAAGTAGATAAAGAAGACCAAATTAGATTAGTAACTAGACACTAAAACAATGTATGTGTTGCCTTTATTAAGCTAATGAACTTCTGAGAGATTCGATAGAGTGCCTCATCTATATTCTAGTGCTATGAACATTCCTCCTGCATTTTGTATTCTTATTCTAATATCTTTATGTTTCCCTATTTTTGCCAATATTAATACCTAATTAAGTATATATTGGAGTGAAATTTCACCAAGGAAAATCGGGTTATCATTTGCTTGATATTATATATTATACAGATATATATCTGTGTCTTTGCCCCATTAATGTTTAGACTTGTTTGTTGTGATCGCCTATTAAGTGTGGTTAATTTATGTTCATTCTGATTTCGTGTGTGGGACAGGATGACAGTATCGTTAAAACATTTATTTTATATGTTTGTTTGTGTTGTGTCATTTCATAGTAACAAAGCTAAGACAATCGCTTTCTCAGAGCCTGTTTTGCTATACGACAGTGAATCTTGGAATATAAATGAACAAATTAGGAAGAACTTGAAGGAAACAGAGATGTGGTTCCTGAGACTGCCAGAGTAACTAACAGCGACTGCCTGAAAGAGGCTAATGAAACTAGAACTTTATCTACAATAATAAAAAGGAGACAAACAGCTTTCTTTTGGTCATGTGATGAGAAGAGAGGCATTGGAGAGCATCGTGACAACTGGAAACATCAAGAGGAAAAGAGGCATAGGAAAACCAAGATAAATGATGTTGGATGGATTTAGACGGTGTCATGGAGGAATATCATCAACAGAGTTCATACAAAACACCAAAGCCCGAGGTCTTTGGAGGGACATGAACGCCTAAGCCAATTGGCAGATCACTTGATGAAGATGATAATAATGGCTCGCGGTTCCCAGGAGCCAGAGCCGCCCCTTGAGGTTCCACGTCCCTGTGATAATTCGGATGTCGGCCTCTGCTGTTGGCCCTGACAAGATCAAGTGCAGATACTACACTTTGATCTTAACCAAAAAGCCGCGACGAGAATCGTAGTTTTATTCAACTCCTCGGCAAGGCCATACTTTAGAAATGATCCCTAAAAAAATTTGGTCGGACTCTGTTGACAGTGAAATACCTAAAACGTGCGAAGAAAGCATTACCAACCTAGGCCCAAACTCAGCCAGTTAGTGTTTAACCATACTCTCGTTACACCATATTATGCCTCTTTGCAGATGAGAAGTTCTAGTACCGATGTTGCACACCCCGCCAGTTTCAGGGCTTAGGGAGAAGGAGTACTCCGCGACACAGTCCCCATGGATATGCTACTGTAGGGAGGAAATTGTCTTCAAAGACATCACACCGATAGACTCAATCCCGTTTCTTCGCTGTAAATACCTGCACGTCAATGCATCGGAAAGAGTTGAAACTCGTCTTCCAGGGGTTTGGCTTAACATACTACCCTACCATAGTCGAACGCTGGTTCTGTCCCATTTACTTCCTGAAAAAAAAAAAAAAAAAACATTTCCGATCTCCAAGGGGAATACGCAAGAAGGGGCAGGAGGAGGACACAAGAGAAGGGTCGGGGTTAAAGAACTACCACGGTTCATGACGCTCTAGCTTTATCTTTCTATTTCATGTATGTGGCACACCTTTGGAATTCATCCGCACTTCACGTGGTTCAACCCCCCCCCCCCCAAAAAAAAAGTAATGATTGGCGTTCATAGTAGTAGAATAAACAAGTAGAGATTATACAGTGTGACCCCTCTTTGAAAGTTTATTGCTTCATTGGGACGAGCAGAGGATTTGATCGAGATCAGCAGTGGTTCCAACAAGATGGGGCCACCCCACATACATCAAATGACTCTCTGTCCTGGCTGAGAGAGCAATTTCATGGGAACTGATCAGCATGTAGTGTGACTTGGAGTGAGCACCGCATTCACCTGACTTGAAACCCCTAGATTTTTATCTATGGGAGTATCTCAAGGATAATCTGTACCAGAAAAACCCTCAAACGATATGTGAACTGAAGACAGTAATCACAGCAAAGATCAGAGAAATTCCCACAGAGGAATGCGGTCGAGTAATTGACAATTTAGTGCAATAAATGCAAGTGTGCACCCAACGCTGGAGGCCATTTGGAGAATAACTTTATGCAAAGCAACCGAGATAGCTGAAACTTTTGGAAATTATTGTACACAGACTGAAGTTTATGTTTACCAAATTTAAAGAAATTTGCTTGACTTTTATAGGATGTAATACATTTTTTATGAGTTTTGGTTTGTGTGTGTCACGTAGTCATGTTTCTCTTTATGACTGTGGGCACAATATGCATTATTTGTTTATAGTTTAGTTTAGTTTAGTTGATGGATCAACATAACGGCACACGGGTGCAACCCATAAGTACTCCATTCTCCTCCTAACTCAAACCTGAGTCTGGAGAAGCTCAGCTCAGTGCACGAACACCGTCGCACCGACGAGGATCCTGCAATACTTAGGGTAGATTTTTAACTCGAAATTTTACCCGGGCAGCGCCGTTAGGCTACTCTTCTTCGATTTTCAACTGCCAAGGGATTTTTTACGTGCGCAACAATACACACGGGCGTCCGATCTCACTACCCAGAGTCCAGGGGAAATTGTATTACTAGAAGTCCACGTGAAAAAATCCCGGTCATCACCGGGGCCTGAACCCGGGACCTCCAGCACTCGAGGCGGACACCATACCTCGATACCACGCATCCCCCCCCCCCGCATTTGTTTATTTGCTGTCTTAGTGGCCTCAAAGGTTCTCCAATTGATATTTGTGTGTATTATATTCTTAACTCGGTGAACTTCTTCAGACTCCCAAGTGCATATTCAGTTATAGCAATCTTGTAATGTTCAAAGTGAAGTGGTCATGAACATGATACTTTGGAAGCGATCTAAGTTCTTAGAACACAACGAACCGTTCCAAACATCGAGGTGAGTGAGAGAAGTACAGTCTCTAATTGTCTCCAGTCCTGTTTACTTTCTGATAAAAATGCCGCCGCGGAGTAGGCACGACAGGAGGTTTCTGATCGTCAGAAAATGTCCCCATACCGGGAATGTTTCGGCTATTTACCTTCCTGACACTCTCTGGGAGCGGGCCGAGACCACCCGGGTCATGATTCCGGGTGTCTTTCTCCTACCGTTCATTCATACCCCGTTTCGACACGTTGAGTTATTTCCCACAAATGCGTGAGTGTGCCTGCCTCTAAGTCACCCTTCCCTCGGGTAGGAGAACATCACGCACCCGGTGTTTCGTGCCATATCCTCACGCATATTCTAGCACAGTGGTTCTCAACCTTTATTGGCCCATGCCCCCTTTACTATATGTTCAGAACGTCATCCCCCTCCCCCCTTCGAATTTCCTCCCTATAAATCCCCCCCCCCACACCCTTACACAGTATACATAAAAATGGAAGCTAAATTTAATAACACATACTAGAACAAGTCTAGCCGCTAATCACTGGTATCATGAAGGCTAATAGATTACAATGGCTGGGGCATATAGAAAGAATGGAAGATAATAGGGAAACAAAACTCGCTTACACTCAGGAAATAAATGACCGTAGACCCCGAGGTAGACCAAGAAGACGGTGGAGAGATAATACATGTACAGACCTACAAGCACTTGGAATCAACGACTGGCAAGAGAAGGTCCACCAGAGAGACGAATGGAGACGGATTGTATTTGCAGCAAAGAACCTCAATGGTTCGGAAAGCTGAAGAAGAAGAAGAAGAACAAGTCTAGACATCTACATACAACGTGATTTGCGGGTCTACTTTACGTTATAAAACGAATTTCATTAAGAGGAGAAGTACAGAACCGTAAAATTTAGATGGAAAAACAATATCAAGTAACTGGTTCTTGAATTAATGCGATCTTGAAATAATCTTAATACCCTCCCCTCACCCCCTTGGAAACCCCAAAATTCCCCCCTAGCGGGGAATTCCCCACCGGTTGAGAATCACTGTTCTAGCACCTTTGGCCTTGAGAAACCATCTTCTTCCTCTGGTCGTTCGTCTCTGTCGTCGCCTTCACGCCGGCGGTTCACAATGCACCAGTAAACGTCGTTAGTGCTATGTTTGTCTTTTTTCGTACGGTTTACGACTTATGGAACCATACTCCTGCTCGTCTCTTATAGGAAGCCAGCTCTTCCTCCCACTAGGCCAGTGGTTCTCAACCGGTGGGGAATTCCCCCCAGGAGAGAATTTTAGGGTTTCCAGGGGGGGGGGGGGGAATTAAGATTATTTCAAGATCGTGTTAATACAAGAACCGATTGCTTGATATTGTTTTCCCTTCTTACTTTACGGTTCTGTACGTCTCACCCTTCTAAAATTCATTTTATAAATCACATTTTATGTGGATGTCTAGACTTGTTTTAGTATGTGCTATTGAATTTAGCTCCCATTATTACTTATACTGTGTTAAAAGGGGGGGGGGGGGGATTTTTAGGTAGGAAATACGAAAGGGAGGGAATGCCGTTCTGGAAATATGGTGAAAAAGGGGGGGGGGGCATGGGCTAAATTTTTAGGTAGGAAATATGAAAGGGGGGGGGGGGATGACGTTCTGAAAATATGGTGAAGGAAGGCACGGGCCAAAAAAGGTTGAGAACCACTGCACTAGACTTTACTTACAAGTTTTAGTTTTAATAGTACAGACGGAACACAACTTCGAGCAGGGCAAGGTGTTTTTTTTCTTTTTTAAAGTTGTATATCCTTTACAGGACGTTGCAGTCCACACCAGCATTTTACAGCCATTGCTAATGTCTTGGCAAGTTTTTACGTTCAGTAGTTTGCCATTGCCGGTCTCTCTGGCAGAGGGGTTACTCCACTTTCTCCGTAATCCCGTTTATCACGCAGAGTCTCTTAGCGGGCAAGAACTGGGAGCGGTTCGTCCCCCGCTGGTGACTTGCGGGATAACTGAGCCGGCCGCTCAGAAAGCAATGGCAAACTACTGAGCGTAATCTTGCCAAGAAATCAACAGACAGCTGAAAGATGCTGCTGTTGACAGCGATGTCCTGTAAAAGGATATGCGAATTAATTGCCATTGCTTTCTGAACGACCCGCTCTCTTACCAACACGTTAAAACAAGCGCGACACGATCTGCTACCAAATCGGTCGCCGCTGTGTTTCGAACGCGCGTAAGCGGCATTACGAATCGCGTCCGCAACACCTTCGCCACGGAGGAGGGCGTCTTACTTTAGATTTTGTTGTCGTGGAGGTGTAAACAGAAGAAATCGCGAGATATAGTATTATAACAAAGCAGATAATATATGTATGTACTCATTGACACTTGCGTCTGTAATTTGCTATGTCATGGTGATTACGTGCTTCTTATATCCTTCTTCCTGATACTGATATTGCTTAGTTGTTAGGCCCAGCACCTTTTTTTTTATAGTATCATTTATTTAAGTATTTTTAGTGTGTCATGATTCCAATCCGGACACAAACCCAACCGGGATATCCGTAACTGATAAGTAAAGTACTGTTTGAAGAATTAAGTTAAGCTTAAACGTTAAATTCTTTGTAAAAATATTTTTTTAAAGAGTTGAATCTGTTTATTTAAATGACAATGCTATATTCAGCTCGGTCTTTGTGAGATATATAGTGTGCATTGTATCCTTTTTCGCGCCAGATAGTCTCTTTTTCACCGAATCGAGAAGCATATTAGTAGCATGCTGATAGCATCATATACTCTACACTGATATTAATTATTATAGTTAGTATAGTATAGTATAGAAATTAGTTAGTAAAGAGCGGGACACAGCGTAACTTCGTACAGCAGATACTTCAGTGAGATAGAGTTAACATCAACGTCAGATCCTGCTTCAAGTTCAATCGCATCTGTGATCAGTGTTGCTGTTAGCGTTTTCATTTCTGATTGCATTTGAATTTGTATAAAAACTGTAAACATGTCGGTGACCGCGGTTCAACTCTCCAGTGGTTTCAAGATGCCAATTATCGGATGTAAGTTGTTCTCATTTATAGCATTTTTCTTATTATAAATTGGATGTTTGTTGTTCGGTGAATTTATGCAATCATTTTTAGATTATGTTTAATATATTTATTCATTATGGTAAGTAAAAAGGGCCCCTTTATTTAGTTTTACTTTTACTTTAATTATTATTAAATTAAAATTTAAAAAAAATTAATATTAAATAGTATAGTTTTATTCCGTTTTATTAAAATTACATGGCCTAGTTTTATTCGGCACAAGAAATGAATGATGATAGAAGAAGATGGAGTAAACGAATCAGCATTAGTTGGGTGATGTTGTCAATATCGCACCGGCAGCCTTTACTTTCCCATAATAATATTTCATGGCACCTGTTTTCAGCTGGGTTGATATGGAAGCCCAGATCAGTTCTGAAAATCCAAATTCGCCGCGATGATGACTGGACCTGCAGCATGGGTGCCACAAATCCTTCAAATCTACCATAACTGGCATATAACTGATATTATTAGCATATATATAGAGACTATTTAAAAATTGGGTTTTTGCTTATGAAATCATCACAGTTAGATGCAGCTTGGCAAGATGAATCCAACGCTATCTCAATGAAGACTGTACGTTAATTCTCAACGGAGTTATTAATATTTTTGTGTCGTGCTCTCTAAGTCAGGTCTTAGTCAGATATGACTGAGCTACCGTATAACAGTAGACGGTACTACCTGGTTTCTGTTAGCACCGAACGTTGGGCGGCGCTTACCAAACCCGACACCCCACATTGTGCCAACGGCTTCGGGCGGAAGAGCACAATTGGGAGGGTACAAGCCTTACCCTGGTGCGAGGAAATGCAAGCTAAAGACAAAATTGTCATGGCAGGGCTGACCAGGCCCTAAGCCTTGGTTGGCGACTGGTCTAGGATCGAAGCTCCGACAGGCGGACAGTTAGAGCAATGCTTTGCTGATCCGGCAGCTTCTGCAGCTTGTCTTGTTCCAGATGTAGGGGTGTTACCTTTCCTCTGGAGTGAACTAGGCAGGCCGAGAGAGGGATCATGCTGCATGGGCAACACATGATCTCTATATTTTAGCCCAGGCTTTGTGCTATGGAGAGGCAATAACTCCATCCCTGGTCTTAACTGGTCTCGGAATCAAAGCGAGAGGCAACTGTTACGGGTTATAAGTCCTTGTCAGTTGGCGTAGACATGGGGCGCCACGCGTTGCCTCTGACGGTGGGAGACACCTATAGGTGTCACTGATCAGCTACCGCCCGCCTCAAGCTGGGCAGCCCCCAGCCAATTGGGTGCTGATCCGCCACAGCCTGCCTGCTTCAATGGGTGCTTGGGGCTAGGACAAAATCTGAATCGCAGGCTGTAAAACCAATGCACCAGGTACAAACAACAATAAAAATAGAAACCTCAAGCTACGGCTTGCAACCTGGAACGTGAGAACCATGTGTCCAGGATTTTCCACTGACTTGACCAATATTGACGATGTGAGAAAAACGGCTGTGATTGATGCCGAACTCAATCGTCTTAACATTGATATTGCTGGCCTGCAGGAGACTCGCCTCGCTGAGGAAGGGTCACTCAGGGAAAACAACTACACCTTTTTCTGGAAGGGTAGAGGGCAGGCAGAAAAAAGGCAACACGGTGTGGGCTTTGCAGTGAAGAATTCGCTACTGGGAATGATTGAAATTCCAGCAGGAGGAAATGAAAGACTATTATCCCTGCGCTTGGCAACCTCTTGTGGGTTTGCCACCATTATTACTGCATATGCACCGACACTCGATTCCTCTGATGATGTGAAGGATTTGTTCTATGAGGAGTTAGACTCCGTGATCAAGGCAGTTCCAAAATCTGACTACATTTATATGCTCGGTGATTTCAATGCTCGTGTGGGCAAGGACTCGAGTTCATGGCCAGTGTCCCTTGGAAAATACAACATCGGTCGCATGAATGAAAATGGGCAAAGGCTGCTGGAGCATTGCACCAGTAATGACCTATGTATTACAAACTCTTTTTTTAAAACAAAAGAGATGCATAAGGTCACATGGAAACATCCAAGATCCGGCCATTGGCACCAGCTGGACTTCATCATCACACGGAGACAACATCTGAACCATATATCATTGACTCGTAGTTACCACAGTGCTGACTGTGATACAGATCATTCTTTGGTTGTTGCAAGAGTTAGACTGAGACCAAAGAGAATCTACACAGCTAAACACAAATCTAGCCCCAGGATTAATATTATTAACACTCATGATCCTGAAAAGTGCTTTCAGTTTCAACAGCAACTTGAAGACGCTTTCACTGATACACCAGAAAATTGTACAGTAAATGAAAAGTGGGGTCAAATTAAGGAAACTCTTTATAAAACTGCCGTAGGGGTTTACGGCACTGTGGATCATAAGAGGCAGGACTGGTTTGCGGCCAACAGCGAGACTCTGCAGCCCTTGATTGATAAGAAGAAGAAAGCTCTCTTAAGAAACAAGGAAAGACCAACGCGTAACACTCTGAGTGAGCTAAGGCAAGCTAGGAAGGATGTGCAAAAGGCTGCCAGGCAGTGTGCAAATGATTATTGGATCAAGTTATGTGAGTCCATTCAAATCGCAAGTGATAAGGGAGACATAAGAAGCATGTATGAAGGAATAAAGAAAGCCTGTGGTCCAGTGATCAAAAGAAGTGCACCGCTGAAAACCTTGACTGGAGAAGTCATCACTGATAAGAAACAGCAGATGGACAGATGGGTAGAGCACTATTTGGAGCTTTACTCAAGTGAGACCAAACTAGCTGATGATGCCCTAAATGCCATAGAGGCTCTACCAACTCTTGACCACCTGGACACACTTCCCACCATAACAGAAGTTAAGTGTGCTATAAATGAACTTGCATCTGGCAAGGCTCCAGGTAAGGATGGGATTCCAATAGAGGTTATCAGGAGTGGGCAAGAAACACTCACTCTACAGATCCACCAGCTAATAGAGCTATGCTGGCGTGAAGGACAAGTCCCACAGGATTTCAAAGATTCAAACATCATAACGCTGTACAAGAACAAGGGTGATCGGAGCGACTGTAACAACTATAGGGGTATCTCACTTCTGTGTATTGTTGGAAAAGTATTTGCCAGAATTGTTCTGCGCAGACTTCAAGTCCTAGGAGATCAAGTCTACCCCGAATCACAGTGTGGCTTTCGACAGAACCGGTCTACCACTGATATGATATTCTCATTGCGACAAATGCAAGAAAAATGCCGTGAACAGAATCAACCACTGTTTATTGCCTTCATCGACCTCACAAAGGCATTTGATTTGGTCAGTCGTGAGGGTCTGTTCAAGGCACTAAAGAAGATTGGCTGCCCACCAACTCTTCTGTCCATTGTGGAATCGTTCCACACAGGCATGAAGGGTATAATCAAGTTTGATGGTGCAACTTCTGAAGAATTTGAAATCAAGAGTGGAGTTAAGCAAGGTTGTGTACTAGCTCCCACCCTCTTTGGAATATACTTTTCACTTCTACTGAAATATGCATTTCGTGATCAGGATGGTGGTATATACATTCACTCACGCTCAGATGGCGGCCTCTACAATGCTCAGAGATTGAAGGCTAAGACCAAAATTAGGAGGGTACTGATCAGAGAGTTGCTTTTTGCAGATGATGCTGCAGTTACGACCCACTCTGAGGAAGAATTGCAATGTCTACTATCTGCATTCTCCAATGCTTGTTCTGAATTTGGTTTAACAATTAGCAAAAAGAAGACACAGATTATGTCACAAGGTGCACATGGGGTACCATCTATCTTTATTGACGACGCCGAACTAGAGATAGTAGACCATTTTACATATCTAGGATCAGTGGTAAATAGCAAATTATCCCTAGATCAGGAAATCAACATCCGGATTGGTAAGGCAGCAACAACAATGAACAGGTTAAGAAAAAGAGTCTGGGAGAACAGGAAGCTTACTGCCAAAACAAAAGTCCTTGTCTATCAAGCCTGTGTCCTTAGTACTCTTCTCTATGGCAGTGAAACCTGGACAACTTACTCACACCAAGAGAACAATTTAAACAGCTTTCATATGCGGTGTCTGCGAAGAATTCTTGGTATTAAGTGGCAAGACAAAATCACAAATACTGAAGTATTGGAAAGATCAGGTTGTGTGACAGTTTATTCCATGCTCAGTCTTCCTAGACTTAGATGGATAGGACATCTTAGGAGGATGGATGATGGTAGAATACCAAAGGATATCTTTTTTGGTGAATTACAGATGGGTAAGAGATCTCAGGGTCGGCCTCTACTACGATACAAAGATGTGTGTAAGCGGGACATGATTGATACAGGCATTGATAATGCACATTGGGAGCAAGTCGCCGCTGAACGTGTTGCGTGGAGGGCAAATATCAGAAATGGAATAAAGTCAAAGGAGAAAATTATTGCAGAAAAGTCATACACCAAGCGTTTGAGACGTAAGATGGTGCATGATGGTGGAAATGACCACGTGTTCACATGCACCCACTGTGAACGGACATTTACAGCGCAAATTGGCCTTATCAGTCACACTCGCTACCGCCATAGTTAAAAGTTATTATGCCTTTTTAGAGCACAAACTATCGTCTGTCAAGACGGCAAGGTGCCAATGATATATTAATATTTTTGTGTCGTGCTCTACAACCAGGAAGTACAAAGGGATCTGAAGAAATGGGGGAGTTTTTATCGCGGCTAAATAAATTGGAAGCTGACAAATTCTGCCTTCTATTACTGTGGCTTGGTTATTTTTAAACTGACAACATAGTAGTAGTACCATATATCATTGCGTCCGGGGTGTCGAAGCCTAACTTGACATATTACCTATTTTGGCACTCTTCCGAATTGCGGTCCCAAATAGATCCGCAGTGAATAGGTCAGGGGTAAGGGTTAGGGTCAGTGTTTAGTTAACAACTAACCCTAACCCTTAACCCCTGACCTATTCACTGCGGATCTATTTGGGACCGGAATTCGGAAGAGTGCCCCTATTTTTCGATAGGATGTGCTAAGACCTAATTAATAATAAAAAATGGCCGCCACTTGTTTATTATTCATTAAAAGCCTGTCACATTGCTAACGAACGTGACAAGAAGTATATTGTTTTGTGCGTTTTGGTAAAAGGAAAATAAAGGTCACATTCCTCTTTCAATAGGATATCGAAAGGATGAACTTCATTGCATCTGGTTTTACCCATATGGCTTGGTCTATTTCCGCAGGGCGGCCTACCGAAAGCATCGCACAAAGCACGAGAGTCTCCGAGAAAAATGCACTCAACTTTTAAGAATTTTTGATAGGATGTGCTGTGACCTAATTAACAGTTAAAAATAGCTGCCCATTTATATTAATTAAATGTCATGTGAAATGTTTGTAGTTAGTGAAAGAACAATTCATGAAAATGTACTCACATTGTCTTGATGCACCCATTGCATTGCGTAAGCTTTATTTTGTTGATTAAATATCATGCAATAAAGTAAGAATATAAGTTTGTAACTGCTGCATAAATTAAGCAGTCACTTTCGCTAATAATTGATTTCTACTTCTGCTCTATAATTACACTATTCTGTATCTAAAAGTGAGCAATTAATAATTACATACTAACTCTTTTTTTAAACCATGACTTTTTTCACAGTATTTTATTTAAATTTAAATAACTACAAGGCTTCTCATATGTCTTTAGCCTGACCATGAAGGAGTAGGCTGAGAAAATTGAAATTTGGCACCACATGTATTGTCATTCAATTTGTAATGGACATATGAATTATCAATTTCCCTCCTCAACTGGTTTTCCCGATATGATGCACAACACACCCTATTGACCAGATCTGCACATCCAACGGTTTGTCAGAACAATGGAGAAATTAGATGCCAGGACTGTGATAAAATTCTTGATGTTACAGGGAAAAACACGTACAGAAATACACCGGGAGATGGAGCCAGTGTTTGAGGAAGTCTGTCCTTCGTATGCCTCTGTAAAAAATTGGTGTTTGCAGTTTAAGTGTGGCCGTTTCCAAGTTGCTGATCTGCCAAGATCAGGACGACCGTCCTCAGAGTGCAATTATGCAAATGCTGCAAAAGTGAAGAAAATCATAGACAAGGAAAGGAAAATGACAATTGCAGAGACATCGGGTTCAGCAAAACAGAGTATGAGTACAGTTTTTAGAACTTTACACAACACTGAACATGAGAAAAGTGTGTGCCTGCTGGGTCCCGCGCCTGCTGACATGTGAGCAGAAACAAACATGGGTTGATTGCTGTGGCCAGTTGCTCAACATATGGCGGTCGAAAAACATGTTGACAACCATGGTGACGGTAAATGAGACTTGGATTCACCATTATGACTCAGAATCCAAAATTGCCAGTATGCAGTGGAAAACCCAGGGCTCGCCAACACATGTGCCAAGAGCACAAAAATCTGCAAGAAAAGTTATGCTGACTGTTATTTGGGATATCAAAGGTGTCATATTGAAAGATTACATGCTTCATGGCAACACGATTAATGGGCAGTACTATGCAGATCTCCTTATCAAACTAAGAAGGGCTGTGACCAGGAAACGAGGGATAGTGCGTATGCAAATTCTGCCTTTGCTTCAAGTCAATGCGCCCTCCCATAAAGCACGGCTGCAAACTGCCAATGATTTGAATATTGAAATTCTTCCACACCCACCATATTCTCCAGGTTTGGCTCCATCAGACTTTTTTCTTTTCCCAAATCTTAAAAAAACAGCTGAAAGGAAATCGTTTTGACAGTGACGAAGATTTCATACTAGCTTGTGATAACTGGTTTAGTTTGAAAAATAGGTAGTTTTATTCTGAAAGTCTTTTCAAGGTCACACTGAGATGGCAGAAATGCATAAATTCAGGTGGTGGCTACATTGAGAAGGACTAAGCTCTGTGCCAAATTTCAGTTTTCTCCACCTACTCCTTCAGTGGTCAGGCTAAGACTTATGAGAAGCCCCTTGTATGTACTGCTGCGCCACAGAAAAAAAAGTACTTTGTACTTACAGGTTTAGACAGACGGGTCTGAAAACTGGCTTTCAAAATTATTTTCACTCATGGAAATGGTGACAAATTATACAAGTACACAGATAAATTACTGCAACAAATGAAACCTAAAATTCTGTTTAATTTTAGTAGATAAATTGCCAGTTCTAATTATAAATAAATACAGGTCCGCTGTAGTTTAGTACTATTGTATGGACGCCGCCATTTTGAATTTTGTGTTATGACTGCGATATCTCATTTTCATGGTTGTGCTAAACATTTTTCCTGAATGATAGCAAAAGCCAGCATTATTGAAACTCTTCACATATATGTAATTTTGAACTGAGAATTCAAAAATGCGACAAAAAATCCAGGTTGCTTTAAAATCCAGGAGTTATAAGACAAATTAGCTTACTGTTAGTGAATAAACTTAAAGAAATTCAAGAGACGAAAGTTGTAAGCGACAATTGCTTGCAGCCTAGCAGATAGACCTCAGCAGCATGTATTAGAGTTGTTGTCCCTGATCTGTGACTTGTGGTTTTTAAATACATTGAATCGAAAGCAGAGGTAGGTAAAAACCGGAAGTGACTGGATGGTCGCTAAAAATCTCCCAGGGAGAAAGGCTCACACCTTTCCCAACCCCCATAGTCACAAAGGCTGGTAACTGACATTGCTAGTATTATTAAGTATAAACTAAGCATTATTTTTAATACAATTTCTGAACTTTTTCAAAAATTATTTAAAAAATAATCTACTACTTGGAGCTGACAAAAGGACATCCAGGGTTAGCTATTTTCATAAAGATGTTGATGCTGTCATTTAATTTACAAAGATGGGTTGGAAGTTCGTGAGCTTTTACGGCTCAGACTGGAGGGAGAATTGTGAAGGAAGATTCTGGTGCTTTTGGCTTGACCACAAGTAGTCTGACTATGCAAGTCATGGCAATAAGTAAAGCAATAACATGGCTCGAGACACAGACCTTCACTCGGGCATGCTTCCTTAGTGACTCAATGAGTATGCTCAGGAAGATAGAGACAGGTTGGATTCGAAGACAATGGTTGGTGTCTCTGGGGTGGTCATGGCTGGCAAAGATTGATTTAATTTTTGTGCCAGGGCGTGCAGGTGTACAAGAAAATGAGCAGACTAACAGGCTTGCAGGTAAGGCTACTGTGGAGGGCGGACAAGCCATGGACCAGGCTGATATACTGAATGCACAACTAGAAGTAAGTCTTGCGAGAACCAGGTGATGACTGTGAATCTACAACCATGGTCAGGCTGCGAGAACAGCAAGTTAAAAGAGGTCTGACCAGACAAGAACACTACGCAGGAAGCCAAAGAAGATTAATAAACCAACACAGAACAGATGTCTTGAGTCGCTGCACACTGCAGAGGATCTGAGCACTTATGGACTGAATGGTTTGATGTGCAATGAGGATGATCTGTCGACTAACTAACTAACATAAAAATCAAATATTTTAGTTTTACCAATTCTTCTGCGTCCATATTCCATATTTGTGGGTTCAGGTGAATGATATACCTTGCTAGTAATAAAAATATTTTTTATGGTAGGCTGTCATAGTACACTTTTTCCTTCAGCGAGGTGCTGTCATCACTTGGAGGCAGCTTGTTAAAATCTGTTTCCCGTAGCTTTCAGTTGTTATATTCTCCAGTGTGTCCTATGATCCGTAATTCATTAATTTTTTTCCCTGAGCGCTAATTTAATATTGTGAATTTATTTCTCATGCTATTGCCTATTGCATTGTCTTCAAGGGTTGCCCAGCAATTGATATTTCCATGTATGATGAACCATTAAGAAACCCATATTGCTTTGAAACTTGCAGTTTACATTGAGGGAAACCTCTGTACTCTGAACAAGCTAGCACAAGAGATAGACAATGTCTTTAAAGAAAGAAAAAAAAGATGTCTGTTTCTATAGATCTTACCAAAGCCTTTGATAAATTGTGTAAATAGAAAAGACATTGGGGATTATGAGTAGTTTAGATGTTGAAATGTACAATAAGTTTGAGTTGATATTAATTATTACATAAACATTCTTAGTGCTCCATGGATCAAGAAGTAGAAAATAATACTGACATTTTATAAGAGCAGGAACATTGAAGAAAACTGGCTGATAAACAGCATGATGTGTCGGAAACTGACATACTTTGGCTATATTATGTATCACTGTGGTTTAGAAAGAATACTTATGGAAGGCATTATTCCTGGAAGAAAGAGACAGGGCAAAGTGACAGTGGACATAGGACATTAAAGTCACAGGGGGCAGAGAAATGCATGAGGCAGGGGAAATGGTGATGGATTGAGAACCTTTCTGGCAGGTTGTGATGAGAGCAACATCCTGCAAAGGATTTGCTACATGATGATGATGATGACTGTTAGTACTTATGTTTGTCATCATCAACACGCATGTGTTATTTTACTTCTGTTTTCAGTTGGCACCTACAAGATGCAGGGCTATGATCTACTGCATAAAGCTATAGATGCAGCACTGAAGTCTGGCTATCGTTCATTTGGTAAGTGTTTTTTAAACCAAATATCGGACGTTAGTGAAATTGATTACTAACTGCACTGATAATGTCATGGGCCACGTCAGACTTGGGTTTGGTACCTGTTCGTACATTATTCACTACTTCTGGCAGTTATTCCTTCATTTTAACTGAAACAATAGATGATTAGCAAGCAGTCTGCACCATTTACTTTGTGCGAGCTCATTAGCAAAGTTGATAGGGAGCTGCACTGATAATGTCATGAGGGCAGTCGGATGAGGGTTTGACACCTGCATTCACCATCTGGCTAAGTGAGGGAAATAATGGCCACCTATTCCTATGTGCCTTCAGGCCTTCAAAATGTAGTGGCCTGTCACATCACATCTCAGCAGGAGACGGCTTCTACTATGGCCAGCCATGCTCACTATTGTGTCCTGAAAATGGCTATGTGTGCCATTCTGCTGTTTTGCTTTTGAATCTGTTAATCTATACAGATTCATTCGCCTTGTTCACTGTCCCAATCTTTTGTGTACTGGGGATGGACAGTACTATTTCACTTGAGCCATAAAGCCTATGTTCTGGACTCTTCATAGTTAATGCAATGCTATATTTTAGAACAAACAGTGGCAATGTATGTATAGAGTATTGTTTATAGCATCTAGGGCAAAGGTCTCTGGGTGCACTGTGGGATATACTTAACAAGAACTAGGTCACAAACTGAGAGGCTGAATGACAAATTCCATTATTTACTACTTTTCTGTGTATCATTTTTGGTCAGACAAATAGCATTATTTTATTATCTATTTCTTGCCCCATTGTATTTCAGAGGTGTTTCATTGTTTACTACCTATTTCTTTCTCCACTCTGTATCAGACAAATTTCATTTTTTCTTAAAATTTTCTGGCTCGATTTTATATCAGACAAATTTTACTGTTTGACTACCTTTTTTTCTTGCTTCATCCTGTTTCAGATATATCTCATTGTTTACTATTTATTTCTTGCCCCACTCTGTATCAGACGTATACCACTATTTTGCTACCTATTTCTTTCTCCACTTCGTATCAGACATATTAAATTTTTTTCTTACCATTTTCATGCTTGTGTTTACATCAGACAAATTTTATTGTTTTACTACCTTTTTTCCCCATTATCTGCTATTTGTTTCTTGGACCATTCTGCGTTAGACATGTTCCATTATTTGCCACCTTTTCATTGCTTCACTTTGTGTCATAATGCAGTATTTTCTTGCTCCATTCTGTGAAAGACACTTTTCATTTTGGAATATTTTTCATGCTTTGCTTGTTAAGACACACATCATTTTGCCACCATACTCTTATTGCTATATTCTGTACCATGCAAGTTATATTATCTGCTACCTTATTCTTACACAGCCTTTGGTCTGTCAAGAGCAACCAAAGCCTTATTTCAGATTCAAGACAAAACCACATCACTGTGAAGGACAGCAATTTTAAAAGCCAAGCTTCTTTATGGTACAAAGTTTAGTTTAGTCGACGGATCAACATCATGGCACACGAGTGTAACCCATTAGTGCTCCGTTCTACTCTTAACTCAAGCCTGAGCCCAGAGAAACTCAGCTCAGTGCACAATCTCTGTAGCACCGACGAGGATCCTGAAATACTTTGGGTAGATATTTAACTCGAAATTTTGCATGGGCAGCGCCGTTGGGCTACTCTTTTTCGATTTGCAACTGCCAAGGGATTTTTTACATGCGCAACAATACACACGAGACCAGAAGAAATTT
Organism: Cepaea nemoralis; assembly: GCA_014155875.1. Classification (NCBI taxonomy): domain Eukaryota; kingdom Metazoa; phylum Mollusca; class Gastropoda; order Stylommatophora; family Helicidae; genus Cepaea; species Cepaea nemoralis. The sequence goes on from JACEFZ010023524.1 coordinate 26,287, forward strand.
TAATGCTAGAAGTCCACATGAAAAAATCCCGGCCCTCACCGAGGCTTGAACCTGAGACCTCCAGCACTCGAGGCAGACACCATTCCTCGAGACCACTCAGCCCCCTTTTTATGGTACAAAAATAAAACAAACTCTCTGTTGGACTTTTATTTAAAACTGGTATAAGTGTTTTAACATTAGTGAATTTAAGCACAGAAGCCATTCATTCAGTAGCATGTCCTTTGCAGAACCTCGCTCCCATAACAAACTTCCGGAAAACCTCTCGATCATAAGCAAGATGTCCCACGTCCAATACACCCATCTGGAGATCATCCGCCACATCTTGCACCCATCTTCTCTTGGGCCTTCCTCTTCCTCTCTGCCCAGACATATGGAATGTTTTGCATATCCTTTACAGGACATCGCTGTCAACATCAACATCTTTCAGATGATTGTTGATTTCTTGACAAGATTACGCTCAGTAGTTTGCCATTGCTTTCTGAGCGACCGGCTCACATATCCCGTAAGTTACCAATGCGGTTAGAACCACTACCGATTCTCGCCGTCGTCACGTTACTCACGAGATTATACAGGATTATGGAGAAAGTCGCTAACGCCTAGGCCAGGGAGACCGGCTCCCAGGCATATACCCCTCCATTACTGTTCTCTCCAAACTTTCATAACATTTCAAGTGACCAAAATATTTTAATTTTCTTTGTTTTATCATCTTTAATAGCCAACCTTCTTCAGTATTCAGCTCTTGAAGTATGGATGCATTCAAGATATTCTTAGAACTCGTCTACAACATTTATATTCAAAGGCATTTATGCGCTGTTCAGCTTGTTTAGTAAGTGTCCAGGTCTCACAGGCGTATGTTGCAATGGGGGAAGATGCATGCTCTTAAAACTAATTTTTGTAGTTCTATCTGTCCCACTCCACAATTCCTTAAGTTGTTTTAGTCTTCGAAGGACAATAGATATTTGTCTTTTAATTTCTTTCATTGTGTCACCATTGTTGGTAATCATGACCCAAGATATTCAAAATTTTCCACCACCTCCAATTTGTCCTCATTAAGATATATTTCTTTCTCCGTAGTTGTTTTATCTGTATGCATTATCTTTGTTTTTGCTATGTTAAGTGCCTGACATATTTCACTGCATCTCGTCAAGTGGATACTGTAGAGTTATATTTCATATGAAGTGAATGGATGAATCATATTTTGGCTTAAATACACAACACATATAGTCACTGACACTGTTTAGATGTGGGGCATTGTTAAACTCACGGTAATCACAGTCACTACAAACTTGGCAATACATTGTGCAGTCTATGGTTTGTGGCTTCTGTGTTCAAAATAACTGTTATAGTTTAAAGCAAGACTGGACATTTTTCTTTCCTTAGATACTGCATCAGTGTACAGAAATGAACAGGACATAGGCAAGATACTAAAGGAGCTTCTACCAAAATACAACTTAGAGAGGAAGGATATTTTTATAACCAGCAAACTTGGTACTTATTTTATATATTTTGTTATTTTATATAGTGTCTTTACACTTGGATCACTGTCAGTTCAGGTTTTATATTTGTATGTAACGGCTGTCCCTCTGAGCTTTGGGTTGGAGTCTGTTGTCATTGAGATACCGAAACCACATGGAGGACGCATAACCAACCAAGGCCTGATTCTAGCCATTCTGCGTTTGCCGTGCCTAAATCACATGGAGGCCACATTACCAACCCAGGCCTGATTCTAGCCATTCTGCGTTTGCCGTGCCTAAATCACATGGAGGCCACATTACCAACCCAGGCCTGATTCTAGCCAGTCTGCGTTTGCTGTGCCTAAATCACATGGAGGACACATTACCAACCCAGGCCTGATTCTAGCCAGTCTGCGTTTGCTGTGCCTAAATCACATGGAGGACACATTACCAACCCAGGCCTGATTCTAGCCAGTCTGCGTTTGCTGTGCCTAAATCACATGGAGGCCACATTACCAACCCAGGCCTGATTCTAGCCAGTCTGCGTTTGCTGTGCCTAAATCACATGGAGGACGCATTACCAACCCAGGCCTGATTCTAGCCAGTCTGCGTTTGCTGTGCCTAAATCACATGGAGGACGCATTACCAACCCAGGCCTGATTCTAGCCAGTCTGCGTTTGCTTTGCCTAAATCACATGGAGGCCACATTACCAACCCAGGCCTGATTCTAGCCAGTCTGCGTTTGCTGTGCCTAAATCACATGGAGGCCACATTACCAACCCAGGCCTGATTCTAGCCAGTCTGCGTTTGCTGTGCCTAAATCACATGGAGGCCACATTACCAACCCAGGCCTGATTCTAGCCAGTCTGCGTTTGCTGTGCCTAAACCACATGGAGGCCACATTACCAACCCAGGCCTGATTCTAGCCAGTCTGCGTTTGCTGTGCCTAAATCACATGGAGGCCACATTACCAACCCAGGCCTGATTCTAGCCATTCTGCGTTTGCCATGCCTAAACCACATGGAGGACACATTACCAACCCAGGCCTGATTCTAGCCATTCTGCGTTCGCTGTGCAGAAGTTTTGCTGGGTTACATCTTAATATACATCTCTGCATATGAAAAGTTCCAGTACTGGTCTTTCCAAATCCACTGGTTTCAGAACCTGTAGAGCTCTGCAACAACGATCTATGCTAACTTTACTCTTATATATGCAAGCCCTTTTCATTGCACAGATGACATGAACACCATTTCATCACATTTAAGAGTTAAAACTCAGTCTTCCAATGGATTCACAACCAATTAAACTTCAGTCTTCCAGAGGATTCATGGCCAGCCAACCCTGTAAGACTGTTTTTGTGTGGATTGTTTTAATTGAACTAGCTTTTTATTCTGTTATCTTTGTTACCCATCACCCTCTCATAGAGACACCCTCATATATTCTTTTATCTCTTATTCTGTGAGTCTTGTTTTGTTTTATATTAAGTCCTGCCAGTCAGCAGTTTACCAGTCTCACAAACCTGCTAATCTCATATTAAATCTCATAATCCATATCAATTTTTTTTCTTTTCCTGTTTGCTCCCTGGGAACTCAAGCATAGTCCATATATCTGCTACTACTTCTAGTGTACTGGACTGATTTCTGCTTGTGGATCATATCAATAAAAGCATGCACAGTTGCTGAAAACTTATACACCTTTTATTGTAATTATTATTCACTATTTATTTAATTATCACTCACTCATTGGCACCTTGTCATCTTGACAGATGATAGTTTGTTACATTGTGCTTTAAAAAAGTCATAACTACAACTCACGGCAGGGACCAGGGATGGAGTTATACCTCTTCTTAGTACAAGACCAAGGCTGAATTGTAGAGACCATGAGTTGCATGATCACTCTCTCCGCCTGCCTAGTTTACTCCAGAGCGAAGGTAACACCAATACACCTGGAATAAGACAAGCTATAGAAGCAGCTGGATCAGCAAGGCAATGCTCTAACTGTCCACCTGTCAAAGCTTCGATCATAAACCAGTTGCTGACCAAGGCTTAGGGTCTGGTCTGTCCTGCCATGACATTTAGTCTTTAGGTTGCATTTCCTTGCGCTAGGACAAGGCTTGTACCCTCTCAATTGTGTTCCTTTGCCCAAAGCCATTGATACAATGTGGGGTGTCAGGTTTTGTGAGCACTGCCCAGCATTCGATGTAACAGAAAGGGGGTAGTACTGTCTACTGTCAAAAGGTAACTCAGGCATGTCTGACTAAGACCTGACAAGTAACTATCACAGTGATGATACTAATTGACATTGTTTTTGTTATACATTAATAGTTGTGGTCATTTGTCATTTCATGTGAACTAACTGTAAGAATATCTCATATCACTTTAATTGTGTGATCATCAGTAAATGCATGAACACAATATATGGTGCCTTTTTTCAAGAAATTTCTTCAGCTGTCACAATTGTATATATGATAAGAGTGATAATTCATCTCTTGTTGTTTGAGCTTATAAACATTGGGACGCAGAGGTGTTTCCAAGGCACCAGGGCCGGGTTATATACTGGCCAAGACCTATTGACGCGTCCTCGTCGAGCGTCCTGGGCAACAGGTCCCTTCGGGGTCCTTGCTAAAGTCAGTAGGATCGCCGATTCCTCCGAAGTCGGAGAGTGTCTGCCTGTACGGCGAGGAACCACCAGTCTGCACACCAATAAGCCAGACATGGGACAACGGATACTCACGCAAAACTCAGGTCCTGTATGACATCACACTGATGTTGGACAACAGGATGCCTTCATCCGACATACAGGACTTCACGTTGGAGCTCAAGCCAACGAACACAAGCAAGCAAGCAAGCAACTTATAAACATTGATAAAAATTACATTCATGATTTCCATTTTACAAAATTTAGAAGTTTGAACTTTTGCCTGGATAAGCAATTTTTATTATTGAAGCAACCTGCCTACTTTAGACATTTAAGAGCTTTTTTTTCCCATACATATTTTCATTCAGCATTAATTTTTCCTGTTTACATGTTACCGAGGCAAATATTGCAGATCTGCTGTAAACAGGTACAACATAGTTACAGCCAAAACACACCCAAAAAAAACTGGGCACATGAAAAAAGAAAAAGCAGAGTTATTCTTAGAGCCTGAAGATGTGAGTAGGAAAGCTCACAATAGTTGCACAGTTCCTTGTGGTTTTATAGGCCAACATAGTTTTTACATTAGTTACATATATTTTATAGGATGTCACAGTCAAACCCAACATTATTTTGCTGTTTGTGGTTTCTTGTTAAGTTTACATTCAGTAGTTTCCCTTTGCTTTCTGAACGACCAGCACTCATACCATTGTATGAAATACCAACGCAGGGCGGTTTGCTGCCAAATACCTGCAGCTGTGTTTTGAAGGCGGTATGCGGGATTATGAATTGCGTCGGTGACCCCTTTGCCACAGAGCCAATAGTCTTTACATATATTCCCAAAATACTTTTGATAGAAAATTCAGGTGCTTTGATTAATCATGATGTTCACATTTATAAATTTATATTTACCACTTTGACTGTACATGTTTGGAGGCTCAAAGACCCCTCTGCCATACACCGCAAGGTACTATATTGGCAGTAAATGACTGTACATGTTTGGAGGCTCAAAGACCCCTCTGCCATACACCGCAAGGTATTATATTGACAGTAAATGACTGTACATGTTTGGAGGCTCAAAGACCCCTCTGCCATACACCGCAAGGTATTATATTGACAGTAAATGACAGTAAATGACTGTACATGTTTGGAGGCTCAAAGACCCCTCTGCCATACACCGCAAGGTATTATATTGACAGTAAATGACAGTAAATGACTGTACATGTTTGGAGGCTCAAAGACCCCTCTGCCATACACCGCAAGGTATTATATTGACAGTAAATGACAGTAAATGACTGTACATGTTTGGAGGTAGGTTGGAGCTGTGGTGACATAGTAGTTAGTGCACTTGCCTGCCAATACAGTGGTTCAGGTTAAATCCCCACCAGAGGCAAGATTACTTTTTCCAAAACCGTACATCCCTGGAGTCAACCCAGCCTCATAAAATGGGTACCATTCACCACTCAATCGCAATTTTCAGTTTTCTGGGAAGGAATGGTGCTTAGAACAAACGAACTTTATTTTAAAAGGGTTAAAAATTGGGCACGCAGGCCCGTTTTACATTCTGCCCTTCTATCACTCACTTTCATACATTATTTCATTCATACATTATTTCATTCATACATCTTTCAGGGCTAACAGAGAGCAGCAACAAAATAAATGGCAAGCATTATAAAGGCATGGGCAAAATGCGAACATCAATACAACACGACTCAGTAATATTAGATAATAGTGTGACACTTGTTATTAGCTATGTGGAATATACTGGTCTACCAAAAGGGGACTGGCTGTTATACTAGGGTTTTGTTATTATTATTTCTATTATTAAGGGGGAAGGTAATCCGTACTGAGATAGTGTTCGAATAATTTGCGATTATATGTATAGGGATTGGTAATGTCTTTGATTTCTTGTGGAAGATTGTTCCACAGCTGAGCTGCAGAGTACGTTAAGCTTGTTTTGTATAAGTCAATCCTAGGCTTCGGAATGTGTAAAATATTTAATCGTTTACGGTGTCTAGCATTATATTTAAACAATGGCCAAAGGTAATTTGGGGCATTCCGATGTAGGATTTTGTGAATTAGTTTGGCCTTATTGAAAAGCAGGCTTTTGTGGAGTGGGTGGTAGTAACTTAGTAACTGAAGGCGCTTATGCAGGCTAGGATTGTCAGATAAGTGTTTGCTATAAATTAAACTCATGGCCCAACTCATTTAGAAACGGAACTAGTCACTAGACCTCATAATTCTAGCCTCGAATATGTAAAGACATAACACTACACATCCCATTGGCAGTATCTGCTATGAGACTACTTTTACCATTATAACAAGATTCATCTTGATCCTGCAGTGCCAGATTTTGGTAGTTTTATTTCCTTATTGTCTGTTTACATTTGATGTTCTCAGCTCCATTTGAACAAGGCAAAGGAAATGCATTGTCTGCCTGTTTAGGCTCCTTGCAACGATTGGGCTGTGATTATTTGGACTTATACCTCATACACTGGCCAGGCACAAGCAAACTCCAGCCTAGTGATGTTAAACAAAAACAGTTCCGCAAAGAAAGTTGGCTAGAGATGGAAGAAGCTCACAAGCAGGGTAAGTAACGCACATTTATCATAGCCTCTTTGGGGGGGGGGGGGGGGGGGGGGGGGGAACCCATATTTCTGACTGTGACAGATAAACTAGTGTTTGTAAATATGTGTTTTTCTATATTTTTCTATACTTTTCAGTTTTGTAACTTATTTATTGTTACTTGATGACACTGATTTCTGACTTTTGAATGTTTCTTTTTAGAAATATTAATCTATTAAGATCATTTATAAATTATTTAGGGTGGAGGGAGGGGAGGGATTTGTAGAATGTAAACATTGATAAAGTTAAAATCAGAGTTGCATGTTTAGTAGAAGTTTCAGTAAAAGTCCTTTGTCAAGTAAAGAAAGAGGATTAAGTTTCAGGTTAGAAGGTCTATTTCCAACGCTCATGTTAGAAAAATCTACTCATGCACTCCATAAACATGTAAAGTAAATACCCTACATATTGTCTTGAAGTATATTGGGTAAATGGTGCTAGCCTTATATTTGTTTAGACCAATTGGCACTGGATGGGCGACGTGGTCAATATCATGTTAGCTGCCTTTACTTCCCAGGACAAATCTCGGTACTCGCTTCAGGCTGGGTTGACCTGGAGCCCAGGTACATTTTAAAACATTCCTCTGGCTGGTGAGCTTAGGCACCGTATACTCCATGAATAAACTGATATTTAATTCTTCCATGGACTTTTTGTATATACAAGAAACAAGTGTAGTATAACTGAACATCAGTTGGTATCTTATCAGAAAGATAACACAGTTATGATAACATGTTTAGACTTTATCACTAAATAACACAAATGAGAAGACTGATAGTATACGAGTAGGTGATTCCATGGTAGAAACTGCTGTAGGGGTGTCAAGTGCTAAGCTTTCACATATGCATAATGACATAATGAGGAGAGGAGGTTAGGGTACTTCATTTTTAATTCACTGCAAACAAAGGAATTCTAGAAGTTCCCAGGAAATCATGTGACATCTGGATGATTCCATAGTGGGTGCTGGGGTGTGTTGATATTAATTACAGAAACAGACATATAATTGATTTTGCAAGTAGAAGGCAAGCAAGTGCTATTTTGTAATGTATTTATTGAAATAAAGAATCATATAAATTGAATGTGTTATCAATCACTTCCGGTTGAGTGTATGATGGACTGCTAGACCAATCAATGGATGCAATAAATGTTTCTGGGTCCGGAGGGCCCTCACTGTCGATGGAGTGAATATCCATATATTGTGCTACTCGTCTTATCTTGTATATGTTCTATCTGTCTGCGCTCATCTTTGATGTATCTGGGAGGCAGTTTGTGAAGACATTGACATGCGGTTTTGGGTACATCTTGCTGCAAACACTTGTCGACCGACCATGAAGTGAATCCCGATATCCTCATTCTGAAAATCGACAATCCCATGAGATAGGGTCTATGCTAAAAATAACTACGCTGTTTGTTTGTGGTGAATTAAAAAGAAGTACCGAGATTAGTTTCCCTTGCTTGACAATTTTCTGGGAAATGTTTGATACTAAATTTACAATGTTAGGTTTAATCTAGAGCCATACTGATTTAAAAAAGACACAATTACCACTACAGAGAGTTAAACTGTCACTACAATCTTAGTAAGTAGATGGACAAATAACTATACCACTGAGACTACATATGGATGACATCAATAAATGAGTATGCTTTTTGAATAGAGCATACTTGCTAATGGGAAGCCATGGTAACACAGTGGCCTCACATGCTTGCCTGCTAGCCCGGTGGTCACGTGTTCAAATTCCCATTGAGGGGGATTTTATGAAATACAAATACCATGTGAAACTTGGAGTGCTACACATGATGGGTATTTTTTGTCATGGTTTGTTTTTATTATATAAACACAGAAATTGACTTGGGCTTCCTGGTCGACCCAGCCAGAAGTGTGTACCTGGAATTGTCTTAGGAAGTAAAGACATCTGGTGTGATATTGACCACATCATCCTTCAATTGCTAATTGGTTTATGAAAATATGGTACTAGCACCACATATTCCCAGTACACCTCAATGCATGTAAAATAGTTCTTTCCTTTACTTCTTTCACTAACTGTACATGCTAATGACAAAGTAATTCTGCCAATATTAATATTATTACACTTGACAGAAAAATAAGCAGAGACAAGCAGGTTGTTAATGGAATTACATTTATTATAACTTCTAAAAATGTGCTTGACATTTTCTGGACATTGTAGTCACATCCAGCCCCTATTGGCTGTTTGTAATTTACTGGGCGATTTTATGTTCAGTAGTTTGCCATTGCTTTTTAAATGAGATGTCAGCATTCAAGTCCAACTGACCGAAATGCAGGGAAAAAACTTACTAAACCGCTGTCGGAAGAGAAAGTTTAAGTGCGTTTTAGTGAATGTTTATCTCAGAAGAAAAGTAACATTTATTGACTGGTTGCTTAGTCATACAGCTGTGAAATAAATTGATTATTGTCGTCTAGGTAAAGTGAGATCTCTAGGAGTGTCCAATTATCTGCCATCTCACATTGAGGAGCTGCTGTCCTACTGCCATGTCAAACCTGCAGTGCTACAGGTGATGGGTATTTTTAGTTTTGGATTGTTTTAATTTTATAGACAGACATTAGTGGTTAGGGCACTTCCCTTCTAAAACGGTGGTCTTGGTTCAGTCCCCAGCAGAGACAGGGGTATTTTTTCTGACTGGTGTGGCTCTGGGTTGACCCAGCCTCATAAAAGACAACTTTAATCAATTCTGGGAAGAAAAATTGATGAGGAAGACAACTGACCACCCCACATCATATGTTACGTGAAAGCCTAACACTTCACACCCGAAAGGCATATCTGCTATAGGATTAGCTTGACCTTTTAGACACTGACCTACTGACATAGTGGTTTGAGTTCAGAGTCAGAGACTTACTCATTAAATTGGTGCAATAGATTTTTCTGAAATGGAACTGATCACATCACCTCATATTGATTTAACTTAGTATATGTGAATGCCTGTCACTTCACAACCAAATAACAGTGTCTATCATTGCATTTTACAGTATAAGTGTATTAGCCATCTTGTAGTGAGTCCTTTGCAGAACGTGGTTCAAGTCACAACCCGCTGGAAAGATTTGTGATCCAGTTCTCCTAGCTCAGGCATCTTCATGTCCAGGATGTCTTTAATGTCCCTTATCCACCATTGTGTAGGTTGACCCCAGCATCTTCTTCCAGCAACCCTGCCTTCCATTACTGTTCTTTCTAAACTACAGTGATGCTAAATATGGTCAAAGATTTTCAGTCCCTGAAGCATGATGTTGATTATGAGGTAGTTATCTTAGATGTTCAGTCTTGTAAAGTGTCAGAATTTATCTTAGATGTTCAATCTTGTAAAGTGTCAGCATCTGTCTTATTCTTGATACACAATATTGCAAGTTTTCAGCAACATTTAAATTAAGACGTTTTGATCAGTAGGTCAGCATGGCAGAATGGATAAGAACGCATGTTCTTTAAACATCTGGTGTGCTGATGCTGAGGTAAGAGGTTCAACCCTAGGACCGGACAATTGGACTAAAATGCTGTCCTATCGTCCTTGACTTGGGGACGTAAATTACAAGTACCTCTGAAGTCGGAGTTTGTTCATCTGATGGCAAAGGACACTGTTAATAGGGAAAGCTAATCCACACACAATCTTCAGTCCAGCAATACTAGAAGTAGTGTGTATGGACTACGCTTGAGTTCGAAGCGAGTGAGCGCAAAACCAAAAAAAAAAGAAAAAAACCTTGATTTTCTTCTTTAATGATTGCAAAATAGTCCATGATTCACTTCCATACAAAACACCACATCAAAGATGCATGTTCTCAAAATTGTTACTTTATGTTTAAGTACACAGCAAGCACGTAAACAATTGCTCATGAAGTGATTTTGTTTTGTCAAGTTGTAGAACTGTTACAAAGTATCACACATGCTGCTTCTGTGAGTCAATTTATTTATATTGTAGTTTTAAGAAAAACAAATGAGTATTTATAAATGAGCTTGAAGTTATGGGAAGTTATAACCAATGTACATTGTGGGTCTGCTATAAAGTAGTATGAGGTACTTATGGGATGACTGTCAAGTAGTATAAGGTACTTGTGGGTCAACTAACAAGTAATATAAAGTACTACTAGTTCATCTATTAAATAGTATAAGGTACTTGTGGACCAACTATCAAGCAATATAAGGTACTTATGGTTCAACTATTAAGTAGTATAAGGTTCTTGTGTGTCAATTATCAAGCAGTATAATGTACTTGTGGATCAATTATCACGTAGTATAACGTACTTGTGGATCAATTATCACGTAGTATAACGTACTTGTGGATCAATTATCAAGTAGTATAACGTACTTGTGGATCAATTATCACGTAGTATAATGTACTTGTGGATCAATTATCACGTAGTATAACATACTTGTGGATCAATTATCACGTAGTATAATGTACTTGTGGATCAATTATCATGTAGTATAACGTACTTGTGGATCAATTATCACGTAGTATAATGTACTTGTAGTATAATGTACTTGTGGATCAATTATCATGTAGTATAAGGTACTTGTGGATCAACTATCTGGTAGTATCATCATCATGTCTGGCCGGCTGCCATGGATGAGCATGCTTGTTCGTATATTGCTATCTCCAATAGCATGTATTAATTCATGTGCTGACTGCTGTCCATGCTATGACACAAGGCTGTCAAGAATCTTCTCTTGTTGTATTCATTTGCGCAAATCTTTCCAGTTGTTGCATGTTTCAGTTTTTCTCTTATAATGTGGGCAACAAATTACAACTGCCTTTTTCTAATATTTGTGGTAAGTTATCTTTGTGTCTTAGCCTCTTTCTAAACATTTAGATTACGCGTTTTGATAGAAGTTTCTACTTCAGCATTCATTTATGAAACCACACCTCTGAGACCTCGCAGGTTTTTGTTATTGTTGCTTGTTTACTAATTGTCCAGGATTTACAGCCATAATAGTGGTTCTATGTAACATGCAAGAATTCTTTTTTCTAACCTCCAGTGACAGGGATTTATTACTTAAGAAGTTCTTCATTTGATAAAATGCAGTTTTTGTGTGTTCTATTCTGTACTTCTTGTCTGTGATACATCCTCCATCTGATGTTATCCCTGTGCCTAGATGCTTGAATTTATGTATTTGCTGCAAATTAATACCATTATTTTTATTGTACACTTAAGCACGATCTTTTAAAATATATATATATATATATATATATATATATATATATATATATATATATATATATATATATATATATATATATATATATATATATATAACCAATACTTCCGCCTTCCTATTATTCAAGCTGAAGCTAATTTTTTCACTTTTACAACGACAGTATATGTCATCTTCTGTAGTTCCTTCTCACTTGGTGCTTTAAAGACGGTTTTATTAGCACAACATTAAGTTATTTATATTATGATCACTGACCGTGATCCCTGGCATGACTTCTGTACATCTCATTACTATCATGTAGTTGACAATGAAGTTGTGTATGCATCTTGTTCTGCCCATAAGCCCTCAACCAACTCATGCCAAGTCATTCTAATGTTAGCTATTTCCTTCAGCTGCCTTGATGTACTCACCATGTTATTCATCTCTAATTCTAATTCTCTTGTTCTTGTGTCTTCAAGTTTCCCCCTATTTCATTTGCCCTGTGGTTTCTGAGAAAGAGATCTTGCGTATTAATTAACTTAAACAATTTTAACATTTGTATCTAATGTAACACTTTTCTATTCAACTTGCAGTCTGAGTATCACCCCCATCTTGCACAGACTGCTGTAAGAAAGACCTGTCAAGATCACGGCATTCACTTTCAAGCCTATTCTTCCTTGGGGACATCCGGGGCCGTCAATAAGGTACGTATTTACAAAACTGTTGTCAGCTGTTAAATTTATGAGTATGATTCCATGGCTGTCAAGGGCTGAGGTGGCATACTGGTTAGTGCATTTACCTGTCAAGACTGATGGATTCAATCCCTAGCAGAGGCAGGATGATGTTTTTCTGACCAGCATGACTCTGGGGCTGACCCAGCCTCATTAAAGTGAGTACCAGACAACTTCCAGAATGTTCTGGAAATAGGGAAGGAAAGATAGTGGGGAAGAGAACTGGCCATATCATGTCATGTGTCATGGCTTAGAATAAGAATATAATATTCTATGTATGAAATAGTTTATAGCAATATGTATGGTCTACCACTTCACACTGCAACGACAGATTCCGCTATGTGACTACCTCTTACCTTAGCCATGGCTGGTCCAAGCAAATGTGAGGCCTGATTGGAACCTTCTATGTAGCGGCCTATTTGGTTATCTAGATTGTGCCGTTGTTTCTTCATCTTGCGTGACCATCCTATGTCGTGCCTATAATGCCTTTTCAGTTGAATATTGTCGATATCTCAATGTTGTCCTTCTGTCGGCCTTTCTCCAATGCTGTTGTCAAACACTCTCTGGCATTATGCACAGTGTATCTGTGCGGGCTGTAGTTTGTCGAGACTCCTGTCTTTTCCACTTTTCGCATTGGGGAGCGTTTTGTGTGATATTCACTGGCACATGGAACGGAGCATAATGGGGACGACCCGTTGCTGTGAAGTTGGAACTGCGACTAACTAACTCTCTGACTATGGTAACCTAATGTAGTCCTCGTGACATCATGTAGTAACTATTGTATTCTTGCGCTCTACAGTGACTCACTTTATTTGTCTGCCACTATTTTCTTATCCAATACTAAATCATTGACTCTTGCCTCAAACGCTATGTGGCAGTTATTCTTCATAATTTAGCCAGGTATGCCCATCCATGATAGGTGGTGTTCCCTCAAAGAAATCAGGTTAAATTGGTATAATACTTGTTCAGATAATTGATTTGTAATAGTTTTCCCACGTTTAATTTTGTACTATGTTCATGCAACTTGAAGTAAATAAGTCCATTTGCTAATGGAGTGATCACTGGAGTGGTAGAAGAGGCAGAGGTAGACTGAGAGATATGATCCTGGAAGGTCAAAGATGGTGACACTGAGGAATATCATCATTGGAACTGATCCAGAGACCCATGGAGATACATTATTGCATACACCATATGGCAGGGCACATGATGATGATGGTCTGAATGTTAAACTCAAAGATGTGAAGCTGTCTCCTGCCAGGGATCTGTGATAAAATAGAGCCTGAAGGCACAGAGCAATAGGTGGCTGTTATTTCCCTCACTTAGCAAGATGACGAACACCCAACTGCCCTCATGACATTATCCACACAGTCTGCCTTAGGAAGCTATTGAAGATTAAATGGCAAGACAAGATCCCAGACACTGAAGTCCTAAATAGAGCATCCATGCCCAGCATCCACACTCTACTAATGAAGAATCAGATTCGCTGGGCTGGTCGCTTGACTTGCATGCCAGATCACAGGCTCCCTAAACAAATATTTTACGGCGAGCTGCGTTGTGGTAAATGCTCCCAAGGTGGTCGGAGGAAATGCTTTAAAGACATTCTGAAGATCTCACTAAAAGCTTTCATCACAATACTTGGGAGACTGCTGCCAAAGACCGAATTTCGTGACATACATCATTACGCAAGGGTGCAGTCACGTGTGAAACAAACAGGACTGCAAGAGCTGTGAAAAAAGCTGAACAGAAAAACCACTGCAAGAGATCCACCTCCTGGAACGTCAAGCATTCTTTTCCCACATTGTCAAAGAACATTTTGAGCCAAAATAGTCCTTACCAGCTATCTTAAAACTCACGGCTCCATACTTTCAACCCCACTGGATGAAATGAATGGTCATCATCATTCTTGATGGACAAACAATATCATGACATTATCAGTGCAGCTCCCTATCAACTTCACTAATGAGCCTGCTCAAAATAAATGGTCTCATCTCATCATGTTCCTCTTGTACCTTGCGGTGTCGAGGTGAAGTATAAACATTGTGAGAGTGCCCGATTATGGGCTTCATATATCGATATTCCCATGGACTGCTATTCCCTCCATCCAACGTTTACGTGGTCTGCCTCTTCCTCTGTTACCATCTGGTCTGTACATCATTGTTTGTTGTGGTATGCTGTTGACTGGTAACCTACATGCATGGCCAAACCATTTGACTTGCTGCTTTCTAATAAAATCTAGTGCTGCTTTAACCCCCACTTTAGTCCTGATTTCTTCATTTCTGATCTTATCTCTTCTTGATACGTTGAGTATTCTTCTCAGGAATCTCATTTCTGTTGTTGTGATTTTTCTGTTCTCTTTTTCTGTCATTGTCCAGGTTTGGCATTGGTAGCATAGAGTTGGTAGGAAGATTATGTTGTAAAGTGCTAATCATCTATGTTGTTTAAATTAAAATAAAGGTATAACTGCCAGAAGTAGTGAATGATGTACAGACAACGTTACACCAATAATTGATTCAGAACAGTAACAATGATGATGAATATTCCAAAGATATTTAAAATTTTAAATTGCAGTTTTAACACAGCAAAGTACTGATAATTTAGTTTATCTACAAGTGTTAACTTAGGGAATAGTAAAACTGTTTCACAATTCCCAAACATGAGTCAAGGATTTTAAATCAGTCACGGCCGATTTGGAAGCAGACTATGCTGCATTGATTTTGATGGTATTAGGCATTAGCCATTCAGAAAGCAATGGCAAACTACTGAGCTAAAATTACCTAGTAAATCACTAAATCACACAGAACTGGCGTCGTTAGCCGCTACACGCTGCGGGATTTGCTGAGGAGGGGATCTGAGCACTTATGGACTGAATGGTCCGATGTGCAACGAGGATGATCTGTCGACTAACTAACTAACTATTACCTAGTAAATCAACAACAGCCAACAAATGCTGGGGTTGACTGCAGCATCCTGTAAAGGGCATAGTACATGCAACTAACTAGTGTTAAACATATTTTGGTAGTGGGTGTGTAATGTTACTTTGTAATCTGCATCTTGACTGCTACAAATGTTTAAAAATTCTCTGAATTTGTGTTCCATTCCAGGTGTTGTCAGATCCAGTTGTCGTAGCAATATCAACAGAGACAAAAAGGACTCCAGCACAGGTCTTGCTGCGGTGGGCAGTCCAACAGGGTGTGGGTAAGACACTTTTATCTCAGTATGAACAGGTTTGGTGATTTCAGAGATAAACTCACTTAACCATGTCTGTATGCCAGAAGTTAGGTATTGTCATTTGTATATGTGAATCTAATCCCCTCACATCCCCTAACTGCCATTACAGTATGAAGTGTTGTTTTCACATATTCTGCATAATGAGGTGGAGTGGCCAGTTCCCTTTCTTGCCATCTTTCAATAACTGAAAATTATCAGGACCCATTTTATGAAACTGGGTCAACACCAGAGATGTACTAGTCAGGAAAAATAATGCTGCCACGTCTGGTTAGTTGCATATCCTTTATGGACGTAGCAGTCAACCCCAGCATTTTTTGGCTGTTATTCCTGTGCAAGTTTACGCTCAGTAGTTTGCCATAGCTATTTAAATGACTAGCACCCATACCATTTCATAAAAAAAACAAGGCAGCTGTGTTTTGAGCGTGTTATGTAGGATTTACAAACTGCGTCTGTAACCCCTTCGCCACGGGACTATTAATCACTATGCCACCCCTGCTCCTTTGCATATGTAAGTAAGTAAAGTACGCTTTTTACACGCATTGAAGTGCACTGGGCATATGGTGCTAGCCCATACTATTTACGACTAATTGGCACTGATGTGATCAATATCATGCCAGCCACTTTTACTTCCGGAGATATTTCTTGGTACCCATTTTAGATCTGGTAACCAAATAAATTTTAAAAATTCACCTTGATGCAAATTCAAAAATATAGCCACCAGGCCGGTAGGTATGCATGCTAGTCACTGTGCTACCATGGGTTCCCCTTAACATATTTAGATTTTTAAAATAAATAAATAACCTGACCCTTATCAGCGTAGTGTATTTTATACTGACTGATTTTTTTTAACCACCATGATCTCCCGTTAATGGTTATAGTATGACAGATACCACATTGAGTGGAAAACAAGATGTGTATGTGTATTCATATGCTGAAGGTCAGAATGGAGTATGTTGTGTACTTTCGCTGATTTTTTTTATATGGATGTCTTATTTTGCACTTTCACATATTAATTTTCTTTGTTAAAGGTGTATTACTTTGTACTTTGACTTATAAATTCTCTTTGTTACAAGTGTTATATTTTGTGCTTTCAAGCATTAAATTTCTTAATTTTTACTTTCATGTATTTCCATTGTTATATGTGTTTTATTTGGTACTTTCATGTATTAATTTTCTTTACGACAGGTATCTTGCCGATGTCAACAAATCCAACTCACATTGTAGAAAATATCGACATTTTCTCTTTCTCACTGACGGAAGAACAAATGAGCAGGATTTCAGCTTTAGACCAGCAAGCCCATTATTGTTGGGACCCTACTGACATTGTGTGATTGACAGATGGTTTTCTTCTTCTGTCTTTCCTCTCCCAGTGGAGAATAGGCAGCATTGACATATGGGACAGTGTATTATTTATAAAATAACATAATAGAATTAGAATTAACAAGTTTTTAACTGTTTAACCAAAATGTTTATGCATACAGTTTTTAAATTGATGTTTGTTTTCCAAGATATTTTAAACATTAGCGTGCAATTTATAAGCAAATATAGTACTTGTTTTGCTTGACTTCTGATGACTGTTTTCTTTTTTTCTTTTTTTAAAAAATATAAACTCGGTGTTCTTCAGGATGTGTGTCTCATGCATGCACATGCAGATACACATACATACCTTTTAATAATATAGAGTTCTAGGCAAAGCCGTTTCCATCTCTCATAAAATTGACAGTTCATCCCAGGTATTTTTTGCTGTCACTGTAGATGGTACTTGAGTGATTGATACAGATTTTACTATCATGCTCTTAAGTGAACTATATTTGAGCATACACATGGTCCATTTCTTTGTCCCATTAGTTATCTCGATGAATGTATTGGTGGTGTTTTTCCATCATCATCATCATGTATATGCTGTTAACACTGGTAATAATTGTTTGCCTTCTCAAACAATCAGCACTCTTGGATCAATCAGGTTTGTGGTATATTTTTTTTTATTACACCACTTGGTCAGACCATTCATGTGTTTTATCTCTTTATCTTCCTTTTGTCTTATTTCCCATCAACTTTATCAGTTGTCCCTATTTTTACAGTTTGTTGTCATTATATGCCCAAAAAGACCTCCCTTCATCTAATTTCTCAACTCAGTCTCATCTGCTTTTCAGAGAACTGCCTCATTTGTTTTTCTGTTTTTTGTATTCCTTGCAGTTTCCTCAGTGACAACAGCTCTGCTGCCATTAATTCTTTCAAGTTTTTTAAACTGTTCAAATTTTATTCAAAATTGTAAAGGAAATATTTTTTAATTACAACAAGGAAAAAAACGAAAGAAACAGTTTAGTAATACTAACCAGTCACTAATATTGGCTTCCCATCAAGAAAACTTGGAAACACTACCCTCCTTTAAAAGTTAAGAACAGTTAGTAACTTCTGGAACTTGTGTTGAAATCAGTTTGCATCGTGAGTGTGCAAGAGTTTTTGCTACAAGCACAAACCATTTCCACCACTCTACATCCATTGATCCTGTTCCAAAATGTTTGCCAGCATCCTCATAGATGCTACTTTCATCTTGTACCTTGCATGCTCAGATTTTTGGAGGAAGGGAGTGAAGGCAAATTACCTTCGTTAATTTTGGCACCCCCAGTGTCTGAGGCTTAGATATTAGTGAAACACAGATTCACAATTCTCTGACATCCTGAGTCCATGGTTGGAAATCAGCTGTGGGGGATTTGGAAGCAGATCACTTTGTATTGATTTCAATTGTATGGGAGCGGGAGCCATTCAGAAAGCACTGGCAAACTACTGAATATAAAATTGTCTAGTAAATCATAGACAGCCAATAAATGCTTGGGTTGATTGCAACATTCTGAATTGGATATGCAACTAACTTTAATTTTGGCACCAGCTTTCCCTTATTTTTTATTACAAAAGACGTGACAGTCCCGTATTTTAGTACATAGAAAGATTTTTACATATTAGTTTGATTAAAATACATTAAAATACTTTTAACTTCCCCTATTGTGGCTATACAGGCAATTTTTATACTCGATGTAATTACAGGTTAGTGCCTGTTGTCATCAAGTATTACAGCCTTTGGCCTGGTCGTGAAGCCTCTTGATCATTTCATTCTTTATTTATTTGTCTTGTTCCACTCTCTATAATTCCATGTATGTTTGCATTGACAGATCTGTGCATGTCTGTTTTTTAGATTATGTCCTTGGTCTTCCTGTTCTCTCCAGTATTGTGCCCGTTTATACTCGTTGGTGCTTCTTCATTTGTGTTTATAACATATCCATTATGTGTGCCATTACAAGTTTGTCATATAGGCTAAAATAATAACTGCTGTTTAGTCATGTAATTTACTTTTAAAGTATATTTACCACAATTATGAAGACTGTAACAGTAGATTAGAAAAGTAATGAGTAAGTTATAAACCCATTATTTGCCTAGTGTGTTGGCGGTACTGATGGAAGGTTGTGTTTTTCTGGTTGCTAAAACCCTTGTCATTTATACTATCAGTGTTTCTAAGCTTTTCATGTGTATCTAATTCTCACATAATTAGACAGTTGTGTGATTAAAAAAAATAAAGAAAAATTGTTCAAATAGCCTTTGTTTTTTGCATCAGGTGATAATCTTTCTTTTGAAAGGCAGGTTCCTACCAAATTTTATAATATTTTTATGGATAAAAAGTTATTTTGGTAATATGTGTATAAATGGTGATTCTTCACTT
Organism: Cepaea nemoralis; assembly: GCA_014155875.1. Taxonomy (NCBI): domain Eukaryota; kingdom Metazoa; phylum Mollusca; class Gastropoda; order Stylommatophora; family Helicidae; genus Cepaea; species Cepaea nemoralis. The sequence goes on from JACEFZ010023524.1 coordinate 45,824, forward strand.
TTGTATGCTGTGAATGAGGGCGTAATGGAGAAACTTACAGTAACAAATATGTTCTGTTTTGCAATTTTTGATTCATGGTTTCTCTTTGTAAGCTAATGTTCAATTAGTGACCAAATGATGTATACAAATATTGTAATAAAACAATATCCTGCTTTGCCCATTTATTGTAACATGCAACATCGTGTCTATTGTGTATCTTTGACAGTACCACATTGTGATTATTGTGAATTCTCCCTGTAATAGAAATCTTTTGAAGAAACTATATATAAATAGGAACATAATACAAATTTCTCTGGAAAAGTAACAAATGGATTAAAATATTTTAGACTGATTTTTAATTTTTAACAGATCATCATCATCATCATCATCATCACGTCCTGTCAAATGGCGTAGATAGTTTTGCCTCATCACAGGTCTCAGTCCTTGGTGTTCTGGATCAATTCTACTGCTGACATTCTCCCATGTCGCCGTCTTAGACCAGCAAGCCTATTTTCTCTCGGTCTGCCAATTAATCGGCTACCGTTGATCTTTTCAGTTGTCACAGTATTCTCCTCTGCCTTTCTTCTGTTATGTGACTAAAACAAACTGTCCTTATCTGATAGTTGTGTGTAATGTTTTACTTTCATCAGCCTCTTCCAGCCAGTGGTTGTTAGTTACTCTGGCCATCCAAGGTATCGCAACATTCATCTCAGAAACCCCATCTCTGCTGCATACAAGTTCTTCCCAATTAAAATGCCTTTTAACAGTAAGGTAGATCCTATTCAGTTTGTGAAAATAATGTTTGCAGAGACTACTCAAGTTTTCTGAAAGAAAATCTTAGGACAAGTTTCAAATTTTAGATGTGATTAGTAGTTTGATTGTCTTTATTAATATCTTATCCGAGGGGAAACTTGTTGCAAGTTTGCAATTTTTGACATCTGAAATGTACACAATTACTACAGCTATGAGGAAGCATTCATGTCAGTAGTTAGTGAACTTGCCTGTCAGTTCAGTGACCTTGGGCTCAATTCTCCCTAGAGGTGGGAAGTTTGTTGTATGTGACCACAAATGTCAACCCAGCCACTCATAAAATAGGTACCAGAAATGTTATCAAATGTTAAAGGGGGATGGTATGGTACTGACTACATCGAGTGAAAAGTGGTATGTGTACAAGTTGAGTTGAGCTAAGAACTGATATCACTGCACTCAGGACATTCCCATACGTGCTCTATCTTGTTCAACAGCCAACGAAGAGTCGTACTACTGATTGTTCCCACTGCCATCTGATTGAAAGTTCTGCTGGTCTTCCCTTTCAGTTTTGAGATTCTTCCAGAACCCCTGCCGGTCCCCCGCAACCTCATTCTTTCCACATATGGGTTCTCAATTTGTTTCCCCGCCTTCTCCACCTGGTCCCACAGGTGCACGACCACCTACCCCTTGTCCATAGGTAATCTACCACTAAGAAGTGCATTCCCTGCCAGCCTATCAGCCTGTTCATTCTCCTGCATGGCCAGGGCAAAATATCCATACAATTCTCACAATCTGTGACCTCTGAAGCTACGATAGCCATTCCACGTGAAACATTCTTTTCTCCACCTTACTAGGCATACTCCTTGAATCTGTAATGAATACATTGTGTGTTGCAGTGGTCTCCCTCTAACCAACGGAATGCCGTTGTTACTGCTTCCACCTCCATTCTCATCCTTTTTCAAGACTTGTTCATCAGCCTTCACAATGAAACCCCAACCACTACGTCTGTTTCTCACCACTGCCCCATCGGTGTAGATCACTATGTCACCTTGATGTATTACTCTGAATTATTTCACCTCACACTGTGGCCCCCTGCCCATTCTCTGCACTCATGACCCAGTGTTACTATTACATTGTGTCAGTCCGTTATGTCTTCTGGAACTTTAACCCACTCTTTTTTCAAAATTAATGGTCTCTAGATCAAAATACCGATGTATGGATATTTCTGCCAGTGCCATCTAGGACCTGCCTTGACTTAATCTAATGACCCTTGACCATATCTGTAGCTTCATGGAGGGGGTGATCCTTATCTGCAGCAACTCTCAGGTACCATTTGGCTTGAAGAACTCTATGGTGGTCCGCCATCGTTGGTAGTGCCAGGATATGCCTCATGCATATAATTGGTGTGTCTTTTGTGCACCCCAGGATCACCCGCATGACCATATTATGGAAATCTTTAACTAGCTACAGCTCCCAGAGACACATGTTTATTTCATTCTTAGCCTTTTCTTTTCTATCACATTCTTTTACATTTAGATTTGACATAACTGTGTACACATCAATGAACTTCATGGGGGAAATTATTGGGATTTGTTATCAGAAAGAGCATTGAAATATATAGAACCTGTTTTGGTGTATGACAGCAAATCATGAATTGTGAAGAAAACTAGGAAGAGCTTGGAGGCAATGGATATATGCTTCTAAGATGAATGTTGGAAATACCTTTGACTGCCAGAGTAACTAACAGTGATTGCCTGGAAGAGGTTAATGAAAGTGTAACATTATATGCAACTTTAATAAAGATACAAACAGAATGCTTTGGTCATATAATGCGAAGAGAGACCTTGAAAAACATTGTGACTGATTGGAAAGATCAGTGGGAGAAGAGCTAGAGACAGACCAAGAGAAATGATGCTGGATGGACTGAGACTGGCATGAAGAATAAACTCAGCAAAGTTTATCCATAACACTAGGGCTGAGATCTGTGGAGAGACGAGATGCCTACGCCAACTGGCAGAGGACATGTTGATGGTGACTGATCCATTAGGTGAGTTGATAGTCAAGGGTTTCACTGACAGAAATCAAGAATTGGATAATGCCACTGACAACTGACAAGGAAGAGTCTTGAATCAATTGCTTTTATATGCTGGTATGTGTTGAATGATGCTCGTCCAACAAAGATTGCAACCAGGCTTTTTTTTTTTTGGGGGGGGGGGGGGTGGTGAACAGCGGCAACATCAACGTCAAGGTAGTGTCCATTGCTAATGCTCTTTATACAAATTGGCATGCACTGGGAGATCATGACAGTTATCACCCTCCATGTGTAGTTCATACTGCTAAAGCTAATTTCAGCATCGTGGCCAAGCCTTAAATTACCAGACAGCCAATGGGTCATGATACTTTATAACAAATGTTGCCACAGAATACCACAGGAAACATCAGAAAATTGATCTTTATACAAACACCACGGTGCAATAAAACAGGAGAAGAGGCATGGGTGGATAAGTTGAAGGCAACAAAGCTGTAGCAGACAGCACAATCAGAGGCCTATCAAAGAGGCTAGAGGAAAAATTACTTGCTTTTAATCTTTTGCAAATTCTTGAATTTGCATTTAAAACATGACAAGAGTGTACACAACCCCACTCATTAAAAACATTACATTGTGTTGCTCCATGGTGAAGGGGTTACGGACGCAGTTCGTAATCTGGCATACTGCGTTCGAAACATGGCTGCGTTTTTTTATGAAATGGTACGAGTGCTGGTCGTTCAGAAAGCAATGGCAAACTACTGAACATAAACTTGCCCAGAAATAAGTTGTCTCATATCTATATGTGATACCACTCATAGCAAGATATGATACAAGATAGAACATAAGTTTATCTCACACCTACATTTGAAACCACCCATTGTAAGATATGATACAAGTTACACCATAAGTTTATCTCATATCTAAATGTGATACCACCTATGGCTATGATGGTGTTCAATCATCATCTCATACTGTAACCCTGGATGTGGATGATAGGGATGTCATGATGGAAACATCAGCAATCAGAGTCCTCATGATACAAGATATAACTTAAGTTTATCTAAAATTCAAATGCATTAAAGAGAATCTGGGATACCAGTCATGGCTATGATGGTGTTCAATCATCAATGTACATCTTGTAACCCTGGATGTGGATGTCATGGATGGAAACATTAGCATTAAAAGTCCACTCCTTATCTCTGCCCTGAGCAGTATGCACAAGCATGGAAATACTACATCCTGCCCATTCTTGAATGTTCTCAGTCCAGGATTTTCTCTGCCTGCCTCAGCTTCATTTTCTTGTAACTGTTTCCTGAAGGATTACCTTTGAGAGAGTGCCTTGATGTGAGGCTTGCCCAAACCAAGCAAGCTTTCAACATTTCTTCACTGACGAAAGTGGTTATGATTGGTGTGAGTAGGTATTTACTGCCTTATGCTGCTTATACCATACGCACATAACTTTCCTAAAGAATGGGTATTTAAAAGCCTGGATCATTCATTCTGTGTCTGCATATTCCAATTCTCACACCCATAAAAGAAAATGGATACTACAAGAGACTTGTATATTTTGGTCCTGACATGAAGACTTAATTGCTTTTCCACATAGGATAGTTTTATTGTGGCAAATGAGGCCATCATGAGTTTTGTTTTGATCTCTTTACTTGAACTAATGTCACTGCATACTATAGACCTTTTTTTTTTTTTTTGCATATCCTATTTACAGGACATCGCTGTCAACACCAGCATTTTACCACTGTTGTTGATTTCTTGGCAAGATTACGCTCAGTAGTTTGCCAATGTTTTCTGAGTGACCGGTTCACATACCCCTGTGAGCAATGAGCGCGACGCGATCTGCTACCAAATCTTGCATAGCTGCGTTACCCTACGTGGATATACGGATTACGGAGAAAGACGTTAATCCCTTAGCCAGGGAGACCGGCACCATCCATCCACCATGTGCCATGCCGGTAAGCGTGGGCGGTCATGTTCTGCCATCTCACTCGCTCACCAGAGTCGTGGATCAGCTCCGTGTTTCTGTCTCGACCATGCCACAAGGCCAAGACATCCAGGTACTTGCTTCTAGGTCTTCCCCCTGGTCTGTTCCCCTCGATCTTACCAGTTGTCACCAAGTTCTCCAGATCATTTCTTCTCACAACATGCCCAAAAAATTGTGACTGTCTACGTCTAATGTCTCTAATCAGTTACCTCAAATTCTCAAACATCCCAGGTGCCAATTCTGGAGATTTTCCTAGATGAAAGGAGGTAAGATGGCATACCAGATTGCTTGCACTTTCTCATCTTGTGTCATATTTATATAAGCCAGGCTCCTTTCCTCTTGGTTGGCTAAGTTATTCTTCTGTCCTTATCTGTAGACTTGCTCATCGTGGTTGGTCAGATTTTTCAGCTAAAGTTTTCTTAGATGGGGCGGCCAGTCACACATAAAGCCGGCTAAATTATTAAATTGTCTTTTACATGCTTGGAAGGTTACAGTGGATCTATTTATTTCTCTTAAGGGCCCCGGTAACATGCGGGTGAGGTGCTATTGAAGCCAGCATAAACGGCTATAAACTTAATAAAGGGATCACATATATCTTAACTGTAAACTACAAAAGGGTACACACACACATATACTGAAAAAAAAATTTGAATATTTTGAAATAAAAAATACAGAAACATGATATATAAAGGATTTATTCTTGTCATTTAGCAACCACACTAGTATTGTTGAATGAGTAGTACTGGCCAACACATGATTCTGTCTAGCATAAAAATGAATCAAACAATACCCACAACAGAAATTCTAACTTTCCAAAGAAAAGTGACCAGGCTAGGTTAGAGAAGAAACACAAGCAGAAGAAAAACATTTGGCACATTATAAGTGTACAAAATATACTTCACGATGTTAATTAATGAACACAACACATGCAACTAAGAAAAGAACAGAGTGCTGTTTCTCAAGCAATAATGTAAAGGAAAAACAGTATAGGTTAGAGCAAACTGTTACAAATAAATCCCGTTGACTATATACAGATAAGATCATTTATCTTTTATACACCAGTGTTAATGGATATATTTCCACTCGGCATTGGGTTGCTGCTGTCTGCCGATAATAGAATAGCTGAAATCTGTGGAAAAAACATCTCAGGCCTAGACTGATCTCAGCCAGTCTGTATGTGCTGTACAGAACATGCATGACTGGTTACATCCTAATTTCTTCTTCTGCGTTCATCCGGAATATTTTTTGGACATAACTGCGTTGTACCTGTTTACAGCAAAGCTGGGATAATTGCACTTTTCAGCCAACACATCTGTCTTCTGCAGGCATTTGTTGACCTCGTTAACCTTCCTGGGTGTTTCATAGGATGGTCAACTCGTTGTGGTGTTATCCCCTATCCCAGCTGGCCCATTTAGAACAGCTGAAGACATCCTGGTCAGCCCTCAAGGGAAGGCAGGGGCAGACCATGGGCATTCCCCGCCATCCAAGGAGGCTTCCATAATTGCATAGCTGACACATAGTGCTCTGGTACTAGGCTCGCCCAAGGAATCGTCACGTCCTGCACATGGCTGCTTAGCCTCACTTCCGTATATTGGGCCTCTCGTCCACCACAGGCTGTTCCTCCGGAAACTAGGAGAGATCAGTCTGCAGATGACATCCACACAGCGAGCTCATGATTCAATACTTTCCACGTAATGGTATTGCTAGCCAAGCAATATTCCATTCCATGCCACTGGGACCATCCTAATATGTCACTCCACAGATGTGAGATTCCAGTACCAGTGGACACCATGCTGGTGTCTCAGCTGGGAGAAAGGAAGGAGGGCTCTGCATTACAATTCCCCAAGAAGTGATACTTTATTATCATGTCGTGAGATAAGTCTCTACAACAACCTCACCCCGATAGATGCAAGACCTTTTCAGAATGCAAATAATGTCAAACTCAATGCATCAGACTTAAGAATAAAAACTCAGTCTTTCAGAAGAGTCATCAACCAATTAACTGAGTATGTATACATGGTTAAACATGTGTAGTGAGTTGTGCTAGCATACTGCAGGTATGTTCCAGAAAGACCATGTTTGCAGATACATGAGAGTATGTCAGTTAAGTCTCAAAACAGTATGTAAAAAACATGATCTCTGTGAACATTGATGCATTTATCACATTGTTTTAATCATTCCCCGACACCTGCACCATAGAAATCTGGGCTGCTGCCGTAGCCACATCAACTTCTTCATCATCAGCATTATCCACCCAGTTGTGTACTGCATTCTTGTGGTAAACACTTACTGACGTAGACAGGCAACATTTCCTTACGAATTTCCTTAGTTAAGTCCTAAGACCAAACAAAACCTCAGTAGATTATGGTCAACATTTTCAACACATGAGTGTGAAACATTGTATGAGCTTACACATGTGGCAATTGTTATCTGCTACACAGACATCAAGCTAGATGAATATGCTACATAATGACACCCTCATAAACTATCACCAAACATTTCTCAGCTGTGTCCTTTCTCCAGTGTTGTGTCTTATCAATGGCAGTACTTAAAAATATTCTTCTTTATTTTCATGAATTTATCTTTTTAAAACATTTAATTAAAGGTGTTCGAAAATTGTTCTTATTTACAAATCTCTAGTGATCTTAAGACTAATTACTTTCTATGCAGTGATGATCCCCTTAGAAATATTTTATTTCTCAGTTAATAATTAACTGGACTGGGTCGTCTGTCTGTAAGTTATCTTATGTACGAGGGTAAGTTAATAAGTAAGTCACAAATGGCTATAGAAAAATAACTAACTATGATAACAACTTGAAACCAGTTTATTTGTATACATACATTAACCCTTTATTTCTCAACATAATTTCCACCAACATTGATGCTCTTATCCCATCGTTTTATCAGTCCTCCCAAACTGACTGCATAGAACTGTGTGCTCTGTTTTCTAAACCACGTTTTCACTTCATATTCAACTTCAGCGTCATTCGTGAAATTTCTCCCGCCAAGGTGGCTTTTCAGTTCCCTAACGATTTCCCGCAAAGAGGTGCATAGTTGGGGAGAAAAAGTTACGAGGGTGAGTCAATAAGTAAGTCACACGGTTCTGTGGGATGGCCGGTAAATGAAAACAGGGCACGCAGATTTATGCAGCCAGTTTGGGAAGCCTGATAAAACGATGGGATAAATGCGTTAATGTTGGTGGAAATTATGTTGAGAAATAAAGGGACAATGTATGTATACAAATAAACTGGTTTCAAGTTGTTACCATAGTTAGTTATTTTTCTACAGCCATTTGTGACTTACTTATTAACATACTCTCGTATTTAAGATTCCCATTTTTTCCCAATCATTTATGGGTTATAGTTTTGTGAGAGCTAACTTTCAACAGGATTTTGGTAACACAGATCTAACTGAAACTGAAGATTCAGAAATTAATATAAAGATTACAAAATTTCAGTAAATGTGGATAAATGACACAATGATGAACTGAGGTTAAGAAAAAGATTAGAGAAATCACTTTGATGCAAAACCGTTATTTAAAGTACTTTTGATAACAATGTTTGCTAGAAACACAGCTCCAGCAGCAGAAATAGAACCAAAGCAGTTTATGGGAGGTTCATGTGTTTATTGCACACCTTCTGGACTGCACAAGCACACCATATAAAGAATACAAAAGTGCTGATGACAACAAAAGGTTAGTCTTTTGTAAGTAATAAGCTAAATCAGTTAAACATGTGTATTATTTCTAATATTCAATAACTAGATTAACTTTTGAGACAATATTTTCGCAAATTCTGCCAGAATCCATCATTGTAGTGGATTTGTGGATAATTTGTTCCACTGAAATCAAATCAGTTCCATCCGTTGAGGCACATTTGAGTGTCTATGTGTGTCCTTGAATAGTTTGTAACTTTATGGAATCAGTATTCACGAAAACATCTTCAGATAATGGCAGCAGAATAACAGGCAACCAAACTCATCATTCACACTTCTTAGTAATGGCCTATGATTGGTTATCATTCTGTTTGTATGATCATTAGTAATTTAGAATATTAATACCATACATTCTAGTGGTTATTGTAGTGTTGTGGTTAGTACATTCATGTACCAACACAATGGTCAAAAATTTGATCCCCAATGGCGCCAGACAGTACAATCCTGGGGTTCTACCTGTGGTAGCTATTGATGATGGCTTCTGAAGTATTAGTCTTTACATATTCTAGTCCATGGCACAATAAAGTGGGGAGGACAAATACCATCCTCACTGTCTTTCCTTCCTAGACAAAATCTAAAAAATTATCCAGTATACATTTTATAAAGCTGGTAGATATTTTAAAAAAACTGACACTGCTGGGGACTGAACCCAGTCCACAGTATAGTTAAAGTTGCTTATGTCCTTTACAGGACATAGCAGTCAACCCCAGCATTTTTGGCTGTTTCGTGATTCCTGGGCAAGTTAACATTCAGTAGTTTGCCATTGCTTTCTGAATGATCGGCACCCATACCATTTCATAAAAAAAACCAACACAGCTGTGTTTTGAATGCGGGTATGTGGGATTACGAACTGCATCCGTAACCCCTTCACCACGGAGCTGGTTGTATAGTTAAGCTACTGAATAAAATGGGCAGCAGGTGTTTATCTGGGAAAAAGTAAAGGTAAGTAAACAACCCTTGTATACACCTTAAGAGGCATTAGGCTATTGGTGCTTACGTCATCTGTTTTATAGATCACTTGGTGGCTGATGTGGTCAGTATCACACGGGCTGCCTTGACTTCCCAAGACATTTCTTGGTACCAGTTGTAGGCTGGGTCGACCTGGGAGCACTGGTCAGTTTTACAAATCTGAGTCAGCCCTGATGCAGGCTGAACCCATGACTACCAGATCGGCAGGCGAGCGCCTAAAATATAGGTGGTCGACATTAATACTGACCATATTTTCCCTAGCATTACTTTTGGCCACTGAAAATATGGACCCAACACCTTATCATCCAGGTGTCTAAGTGTACATGAAAGCATAAAAGGGCGTTATGTCTACTCTAACTAATTCAATTTGCTATACTGAACCAACAGTAATAAAGGACCTCAAAACAGCAAAAGAAAGAGCAAGAAGAAGACAATGAGATAAGTACTTGAATGGCTTGGACAAATGACATAACTTGGACAAGAGCATTGACCTGAAGTTAAGGTACTGGTGAATGTAAGGAATGGTAAATCATGATACCTAAGATTATCAGCATGGCACAGGATGATGAATAAGTGGCTGAGTCATGTTCTGCACTCAAACTGTTGATGCGTAAATAAGATCATTCACATTTTATTCTTTACAGTAGGCAACTGATATTTTTTAGAATGTAAATCTCTTATAAATAGGAATTAGAGAACATCACGACAATTTGAAAATTCTACAGTAGAAGAGGCAGACAGAGAATTGATGCTTGAGGGTCAAAGACAATGGCATGGAGGAATATCATCAGTAAAGTTAATCCAGAAACCAAGGACTGAGATCTGTAGAGAGACATGAGCACATGTGCCACTTTGCAAGACACATTATAATGATGACATCTCGTATGGTAATGACGGAGGCCAGGAGAAAGCATCACATTTATTCTCCAAGAATAAGTTGATCAGCAGCCACAAAAGCTAGGTTTAAAGTGGAATGATACGTTAATAAACTTCACACCAGCCAGCCTTTATAGTGAGCAACCAGACAGGACACATTGGCAACTCTTGGGTATGTGTTGCAGCTACTGCATGTCTAGGAGAATACACAAGAAGGCAGTCAATACTTTCATTTCAAGTGTGTTTGTATGAAAGAAATATCATCATGTGCCCTGCAAAATGGCATAGACATTCTTGTATCTGCACAGATCTCATTCTGTGGTGTTCTGAATGAATTCTATTAAATGTTATTTCTCCATGTCACCATCTTAGACATTCAGCTTCATGAATAAAACCAGAGATGATAAAAGTTAACCTAACTTTTAAATCATACTTGCATGACACTGCAAATGCAACCAATAGCTTATCAATTCTAGATCTATTATTGCCCACAGAACATAAGAGGTTCATAACCTCAGAATAATGCTATTTGATAACAGTCAGTATAGAGAAGTAACTCAGTAGAGAAGGTGCTGTTGCATTTCTGTGCCTGATTCACAAAATGTGTGTTAGTAAATCTAGTGAACCCTTTAGAGAAATTGTGTTGTTTAAACACAACATTTGTCAATCTAAAATAGAGAAATTATTGTGTTCCCTGTGCATTCTAATTCTGTGATTGAATAACAGCAAAAGATCCAGAAAGATCTCACACAACAATGAACATTAAAACAGCTAAGCTAAACAACTCATACAAATGTTAAACAAGGAAACTTGGGTCACAAAGGAAAATCCAGGGCAATGTTCTACAAATGCTCATAATGACATGACAGTCACCTTTCTGCATGGGACAAGAGCACAGCATTTCAAACACAACATCGTTTACTGAACACAAGCTTCAGCAGACTTCAATCCACTTACTCTACAGTATCTAGTGCACACACTCAAATGACTGCATGCGATGTATCCACCTGAGGCCAGATAAATAAGCACTATATCAAACAAAGCATGAAATCACAAACACATACAAATGTTCCCAACGTCGAAATAATGCTAACAAAAAACAGCTACTAAAGTCAAATTGACACAAACTAAGGTGCAACTAATAAGCAACCTCATATTAACAGTGATAATGATTTCAATGATGAAATAATTTCTGTAACTGAAGGGATAACCATATGTTCCATTACATGCATATTGACCCAGTAAGGAAGAAGGAACAACTTCCACTCCAATTTCATTTATGTAACACTCAGAAAACAACACTGGGAAGACATTGTACATTCATAGCTGCATATCAAATTATTAATAGCAACTTCACAGGTTAGCAAAAACTGTCACAAAAACATGTACAATTTCTAGTCTATGATGCAACCAGCTCTTAATATGTGTTGACAATGAAAGGCTGCATCTTGTAATATGTACATAATACATAATACACACAAGTATTCAGTTCAACCTGCTGAAATATTATAATTGACATTTCAAGTAAATTGCCTCTTTCGGGGAAATTATCAGTACTACATGTCCTGCTTTATACTTGCAGGAGCCCAACAGATGCAGAGAAAATAAGAAAACAACCTCAGTGTCATATAGAAAGAAAACTAGTGTACACAATCTGACCGAATGTCAAGTTAAGAGAAAACAAGTAAACAACTTCAAGTGATGAGTAGAGAAAAGTATAGAACTTGTGTGATCAATGGAGACAAAGTGTGTAGAATCTGATGATAAGTAACAAGAAAAAAAGAGTACAGCTTGTGTGATGTGTATGAAAGAAAATACGTAGGTAAAGTGAGTGATAAGTATAAAGAACACAAATAGGCAAAGAAAATGATAAGTCTAGAGAAAAAAAGTGTACAACACGAGTACAGGTGTAGATAAAAGAAGCACACAACTAGTGATAAATGAAAATAAAAGACAATGTGAGTGAGACAATGTCAATGAAAAAAAATAAGAAGAGAACTTGAGTACATGTGTATAAAGAAGACAACATTTATGAAAAGTCTGGAAAAAATAAACATACAACTTGATACAGGTGTATAAAATAAACCTTGGCTGACAAGTCTCCAGGAAATAAATGTACAACTTAAGTATAAGTGTATAAAAACAAGTATGCAACTTGAATAACAGGTTAAAGACATCAAGTATTATACCTGAGTGAAAAGCGATGAGAAAACAAGTAAAGAACAAAGTGATGAAATCACTTTGCATGAACAGAAAGCAAGTATCAGTTTGAATGACATGTAAATAACAAAAGCTAGCAATACCATGTAATAAAAAAAAAGTAAAGCACCCTTTTACATGGAAGGCAAATAGGGCTCATGGCGCTAGACCCATATTTCTACAGTGGGTGGTGTGTTCAGAATTACATTGGCTGCCTTTATCTCCCAAGAAATTTCCTGGCATCTATTTGAGACTAGGGCTGACTTGGTAGTCAAGGTTAATTTTTAATATCTACCGGCTCCATGACGAAGGGGTTGCAGACGCAGTTCGTAATCCCGCATACTGCATTCAAAACACAGCTGCAGGTGATTTGGCAGCACACTGTCTTGCATTTGTTTTTTATGAAACGATATGGATGCTGGTCGTTCAGAAAGCAATGGCAAACTACTGAACGTAAACTTGCCCAGGAATTACAAAGAGCAAAAAAAATGCTGGGGTTGACTGCTACATTCTATAAAGGATATGCAACTAACTAACCTCAATGTGGATTTGAACTGGACTGGCAGGTGAGAATCTAGCCACTAGACTACTTCTGCTCCCACAGATACCATGCTAGAGAAGAAATCAGTGATTTATCGGAGATTTCAAATCACTTCAGATGGATTTAACTAGCCACTTTCCTCAAATTTCACTGGGGTGACAAATTAAACGTACGTTCTGTGCGCTGATGGCGAGATAGGCGGTTCAACTCCTAAGTTGGACTTATACAAGGTTGACTTCTCATTGAGAAAGCAAAGGCAAACTACTGAACGTAAAATTGCCTAAAAAATCAACCCGGGGTTTATCTATTGCAAAGTTCTGCCAAGGACATGCATCATTTTAAAACTTATATTATCCACTGATTGTACAAAACATAGCAAACTTTAACACACTGAATATTTTACAAGCACTACTGTACCAATTTTGTCCATACAGAACTTACTGTAGAAAAGTAACTTTTCACATGTAACACAGACACAACAGACATTTTAGACCACTCAAATATACAACATCCACTGCAAGACGCAATCAAGTACAGATAAACTAATAGCAATTTAAACATGAATATACAACAAGAATCCAAAAGCCTTAAAGAGAAACAGCATTCTCCTGAGGCAAATTACCCTCTGGCAATATGACTTTCGTATTTAACTAACAATTTTGGCCTGTTTGTGGTGTTTCCTGTCAACTGATTACACAGGAAGCAAAGTAGGAGACAGTATAACCACAACTGGCTCTGTGGCCAAGGAGTTACGGACACAGTTCATAATCCTGCATACTGCGTTCAAAACACAGCTGCAGGCGATTTGGCAGCAGATTGCCTTGTATTCGTTTTTATAAAATGGTATCTTCTTCTTCTTCTGCATTCATCCAGAGTTTTTTTTCGGACGTGACTGCGTTGTGCCTGTTTACAGCAGAGCTGCATTCTTGCGCCGTTAGGCCGACACATCCGACTTCTGCGGGCATTTTTTGACCGGGTTAACCTTCCCGGGGATAAAATGGTATGAGTGCCCGTCATTCAGAAAGCAATGGCAAACTACTGAACGTAAACTTGCCCAGGAATCATAAACAGCTAAAAAAAAAGTTGACTGCGATGTCCTGTAAAGGATATGCAAATAACTTTTTATATCCACAAGCTGCAGGTGTGTTGATGGAGCTGATAGGGAACTGCGCTGGTAATATCATGAGTAAGGTTGGGCAAAATTTCAGCGTTTGGGCTCATCGCCTGCTAAATGATGGAAAGATTAGCCATCTATTTCTCCATGCATCCAGGCCTACAAATATGATGGCCCTATCACACCACAGACCCATAGCAAGAAACTGCTTCAGGACAAACTGAAGAGAGAAAATAGTATAACATGTCAATAGGCAGACAGTTAAGCGGGACCCGAACATCTTCCTTCAACGATTGGATCCGACTGTTGACAATGAACATTGCACACATTTCAGACAGCTGAACATATTTTTCTACTAACAAGGACAGCCAACATAAGTATTCTTTTCAGTCACACATAACTGAACATACTGAAAACACAGAAACATATAAAAGTTAAATGAGTTTAATCAAGTTGGAATAGATGGCAATTTATTAGTTTTATAGTCATTTTAAATAATGAACACTTATAGAAGATACACAAATCAGATGTTTTGCCGTCCAATATTTATTTAAAACAAGAATTCAAAATATTCAAAGATAAAATAGTAAAGCTGCTGTACATTTTCCAGATGTAAACAAATAATGCATGCCATTTATTTCCCAATGATGGTTGTTTCAGAATAAGAAGTAAGGCAAGAGGGAAACAACACAACTCAACTTGTATTGATGTTACTTGTGTGTTATTTTTGCTATGTAAATCTGAGCTGCTGTTTATTAACTTCATATATTCATGATTAGCTGTTAGTTGATTGTTATATTAGAAAAACAAAATGAAGAGACCGGTTATAAGGGCATCTTTACATTTAAAATGTGATCAATGCGTATGAGCAAAGAACTGTAAAGATGAAAAAAAAATCCATGGAAGACACAACACAATCTGTTCTTGAACTTTTGAGAGCTGGCATCAGAGGCAATGAAATCTTCAAGAACTATACATAGTTGTAAAGATTCAATATAACGCACAATGTGACAATGCCATAATATGAAATCATTAGACATCACCAACAGATTATAAGCTTTGGCATATTTATGAAGTGTTGTTTGTAAAATAATGGACAACTTCAACACAATTATTTTCTTCATGGTGACAAATCAACTTTAAAAGAAAAACACTGCAAATCTAACAAATACCACACAAATATCAGTGATAAAGGATAAAATCTTGGAATAATTTGTTTTAAAAACATAATTCACACACAACACCTTGCTACTACTAGGGACATTATTCCAACCACAAAATAGTCTGCATTGCACACTGGTTCTGTAAAAAATGCACAAATGTACTAAAAAATAAACCACAGACAAACTATACAATGCAAAGTGAGTACACGTCTTGCAATAAATTGAATGAAATCCATTCTAATTACACAACATCACATGCAGTCATCTACAAAACTAATTACACTGTACAACAGCTCAATGATTTCAAACATGACAATTGCTGTTTTTCAACTCCGTTCAGATACTGAACACAAACACTGTCAGAAATCCAGTTATTTTTGTTGACATGAAGAAAAGAGAATGAGCATGCAGACAGCAATAAGATTGTGTGGTAAGCGCTAAATCCCACACTGTTCAAGATTTATGCTGCGTAGTACCAATAATCAGGTGCTTACTATTGTAATCCAAGACCAGTTTAATAAGCTGTGGACTGTAGCCTACAATTGTAATCAATGAATTGTAGTCTACTGATGGAATCAGAGCATATTAATGTGATCTAATCAGTGATCAGAAATGGCTAATGTAATCAGTGACCAGAGCTTACTAATGCAATCAGTGATCAAAGATTATTAACTTAAACACTGAACAGTAGTCTGCTAATATAATCATAGACTGGAACTTACTAATGTAATCAGTGACCAGAGATGACTCATGTTAAGTGTGAATTGTAATCTACTAATGTCATCAGTGACCACAATTTACAAATTTAGTCAGTGATCTAGAGTGTACTAATATAATCCAATCAGTGACCAGAGATGACTAATGCTAAGTGTGAACTGTAGTCTACTAATCTCATCAGTGACCAGAGCTTACTAATGTAGTCAGTGACTAGAGATTACTAATGTAGTCAGTGAACTGGAGTGCACTAATGTAATAAAAACTATGGTAGAAAACTACACTATACATGTTATCAACAAAAATGCGTAGACATACCCCTCTTATTTCCTTGTTGGTGACTACAGCGACATGTTTTGCGCAGAAGTAGCCTCAACAGGTGTGAATAACATAAGTGAGGCAAGCAAACAAGCAAGAACAGATTTACATAGATGATCAGTGTGATCGGCTATCCTTTTCTCTGGACCCACAGTTGGCTATCACAACAGCAAAAACCTCCATGAATAAGTTGACACTGTGAATGAGTCACTGACTGTGATTATACTGTTAAACATTTAACTTTCAGCATACATGCTTTACAAACACGCAGGTGACGGAGGGATACCATCACTCTCTGCATTACAATCTTCTTTCTTGTTCAGCATCCACAAAATGAGTAAATGATTAGATATTTCCATTAAGGAAGCATAATGATTGTTAAAATTGTACTACACATCGCACACTCTCACAACACTTTAGGAAGGGAAGAAAACATACTTATTGACTCTTCAGAGAGCCATGTTAACATGCTTATTGACTCTTCAGAGCCATGTTAAAATGCTTATTGACTCTTCAGAGAGCCATGTTAACATGCTTATTGACTCTTCAGAGCCATGTTAAAATGCTTATTGATTCTTCAGAGAGCCATGTTAGATGAAGTATTTTAGGGATAAAGAAAATATTGACATGTCCCAGCTGATTAAAATTCATTCACTCAGCTCAATGCAGTTCTCAAACATACAGATTTAGCACCCAGCTCTGGAGAATGCAGAAATACTTCCTTCTTGGGTATAATGTAAAATCCAACGTTCTGTGATCTATCTGTAAGTCAATGGAACCACACATACGTGAATGAAAGACACCTAGAGTTGTCTGACATGCGTACTTACGTAGGTTAAATCAAAAACTGACAGTTATCCACCAAGGCAACTGTCATTTCAAGAAAAGGGTTATGACATAAGACCATATTTCTACAGGGGGAAAAAAATGGGAATTTGAGCTCACTGCACACACTGGCTTTTTGAACCTTAGAGAAGGAAAGCAAGTTACAACCACCACAAAATCTTCATGAAACAGCAAGTAACTTTTCTGTATCAAAACTGTTTTAAAGACATTTCTTTTACCTTACCATCCATGGTACAACATGGCTATAAGTTTGCTGAACTTTTTCTGCAATCTATCTATCACATGATCAGCATCCATTGATTCATTTCTAGAGACTACTTAAGGCAGAATGAGCTATCAATCAATTCTTCCATCCTTAAGCTATGTCAAGCGGAATGTTCACAAAGCATCCTTAATCCTGTTTTTTCAATGCACTGTGACACAGACACCTTCGAAAGTATAATTAAAACACTATCACAAAACAGTGGCATTAAAATATGAAATTTAATATGAAGATTTACTCTGAAACACACCGCCAGCCACATTATTTTGTGTTGATTAAAAAACAGGATTCTAAACCTTAAAATAGTATGTGCCCAAACAAGACAATAATGCACCCAGGGCTTATGCTTCTGCAGGAGAGTTTCACAAATTGGAAGCTGCTCTATGCCTGGGTGTTCGTTCTTGTCATAGGAGTTTTAGCTGAACATTCCATCTGGAAAGCTGGTCAGAGAATCACAGACAAAAGAGAGAAGCAGTTGCACCTGTGTATAATTTAAATGAAAAGCATACATTTAAAAATATAGAGATCAGAATTCTCTTGATACACTTCTTATTTACTGAATGCCTAGAGCAGTCCTTGTCTGTTTTATGCGTTCCAATCGAGCTGTTAGATTTTTATTCTGGTTCTGTAGTTCCTCTATCTGTGTTAATGCTTCTCGCAGCTGAAATTGAAGATTTAAACAATTTAGTAAAACAACACATATCCACATTTATTTACAAAAAAACATATAAACAGGGACCTTTCCTCTCTATTAATTCATTGGTTAATATTTATAGAATACTTGTAGCATGTAAATCTTGTATGCAAATGTGGAAAACAAGGGGTACCATTATATTAACATCCAAAGAATTAGCTTAAGAGCAATTGCAAAGCTAGACATGATCAAAGAAACTTTATATTAATTTTAATTTTAAAGAACCGACCATGTAATATTTAACCTTTAGCTTGCATGGAATATGACCTGGATTTGTCTTGAAGAACATTTAACAGGGAAAAGTAGCCAATGATAGATTCTACCATAGGGGTATGAAGTGTAAGGCTTTATATATTCTAGGTCAATCACACTGAGGAGCCGGCAAGCAAGAAGCAGGTAGCAATTCAAGTGGGAAGATAACATAAAGGGATCAAGGAACAGCAGGCCGAGATGATCCCAGAAGCTGGTAAAACAAAAAATAAACCCTGTTTAGGCACGAAAGATAACTAATTGTGATGGAACACTTAGGATAATATCAGAATTAATCTCTCATTCTACAACAAAGACAAAATCAAGGTGGAATGAGAAGATAGACAAATACAAATTTAAGCTCAGCGTAGAAAAATCTATGACACCAAATTGTGCAAAATGTACAAAGCGTACACAGTCTGGCAACGATTCAAAAATCTAAAATTTTACATGATTTCTATTCAACAGTGAAAGGAGCTGCAAAGTTATAACAACTTGAAACAGTTTGTAATCAAACAAAATGTTGAAACATATCCCCAGTTCACATGTCACAGCGGAATGTGAGACTGAGGGAAAATTTTCCACCGGACTAATGTGTGAACTGACCATTGGCTGGTTAAGGATACCTGACACCGATTCGTGAAATGCAGATGAAGAGATCAAAGGTTGGCCAACAGGGAAGGGCCATAATACAACCTGGGTGTATATATACAAGTGGGGAAATTTCCATTAGATTGTCTTCTGGAAGAATCAGTTCTCAACCAGAGTGCCAGGTTACACGATCCTGTTTAGTGACAACGAGGAGAAACCTGGTGGAGAAAAGACATGCATTCGCAAAGAACACTGTCTCAGCTGACTCAAGGCGAAATCTTATTCTGAGACCTATTTTTCTGTTATCCAAGTAACATTTTAAGTTACATATTTTATCATACTTGTTGTAAAATCATATTGTTTACGTCATTTCATACGACTATCATTTCTTGTGTCTAAAAATCTCCAGAACACTATCATCATAGCAAACAACATCATGTTCTGAATTAGTGATCTTGATGAGGTCACCATGGCTGTATGGATAAGAACACGTGTTCTTAATCAACTAGTGGACCGATGCCAAGGTAAGGGGTTCAACCCCTACACCGGACAGTTGGACTAAGATGCTGACCTATCGTCCTTGACTTGTGGATGTAAATTACAAGTACCTCTGAAGTCACAGTGGGTTCACCTGATGGCGAGGGACACTGGAAAGCTAATCCGCACACAAAATTCAGTCCAGCACTACTGTTAGTAGTGTGTATGGATTACGCTTGAGTTCAAAGTGAGCACACACACAAAAATGGACCTTGGTATATAATAAACACAGTGGTAGTTTGTTTACAATGTAGTTTATCAACTACACCTTTTTCTGGAAGGGTAGAGGGCAGGCAGAAAAAAGGCAACACGGTGTGGGCTTTGCAGTAAAGAATTCGCTACTGGGAATGATTGAAATTCCAGCAGGAGGAAATGAAAGACTATTATCCCTGCGCTTGGCAACCTCTTGTGGGTTTGCCACCATTATTACTGCATATGCACCGACACTCGATTCCTCTGATGATGTGAAGGATTTGTTCTATGAGGAGTTAGACTCCGTGATCAAGGCAGTTCCAAAATCTGACTACATTTATATGCTCGGTGATTTCAATGCTCGTGTGGGCAAGGACTCGAGTTCATGGCCAGTGTCCCTTGGAAAATACAACATCGGTCGCATGAATGAAAATGGGCAAAGGCTGCTGGAGCATTGCACCAGTAATGACCTATGTATTACAAACTCTTTTTTTAAAACAAAAGAGATGCATAAGGTCACATGGAAACATCCAAGATCCGGCCATTGGCACCAGCTGGACTTCATCATCACACGGAGACAACATCTGAACCATATATCATTGACTCGTAGTTACCACAGTGCTGACTGTGATACGGATCATTCTTTGGTTGTTGCAAGGGTTAGACTGAGACCAAAGAGAATCTACACAGCTAAACACAAATCTAGCCCCAGGATTAATATTATTAACACTCATGATCCTGAAAAGTGCTTTCAGTTTCAACAGCAACTTGAAGACGCTTTCACTGATACACCAGAAAATTGTACAGTAAATGAAAAGTGGGGTCAAATTAAGGAAACTCTTTATAAAACTGCCGTAGGGGTTTACGGCACTGTGGATCATAAGAGGCAGGACTGGTTTGCGGCCAACAGTGAGACTCTGCAGCCCTTGATTGATAAGAAGAAGAAAGCTCTCTTAAGAAACAAGGAAAGACCAACGCGTAACACTCTGAGTGAGCTAAGGCAAGCTAGGAAGGATGTGCAAAAGGCTGCCAGGCAGTGTGCAAATGATTATTGGATCAAGTTATGTGAGTCCATTCAAATCGCAAGTGATAAGGGAGACATAAGAAGCATGTATGAAGGAATAAAGAAAGCCTGTGGTCCAGTGATCAAAAGAAGTGCACCGCTGAAAACCTTGACTGGAGAAGTCATCACTGATAAGAAACAGCAGATGGACAGATGGGTAGAGCACTATTTGGAGCTTTACTCAAGTGAGACCAAACTAGCGGATGATGCCCTTAACGCCATAGAGGCTCTACCAACTCTTGACCACCTGGACACACTTCCCACCATAACAGAAGTTAAGTGTGCTATAAATGAACTTGCATCTGGCAAGGCTCCAGGTAAGGATGGGATTCCAATAGAGGTTATCAGGAGTGGGCAAGACACACTCACTCTACAGATCCACCAGCTAATAGAGCTATGCTGGCGTGAAGGACAAGTCCCACAGGATTTCAAAGATTCAAACATCATAACGCTGTACAAGAACAAGGGCGATCGGAGCGACTGTAACAACTATAGGGGTATCTCACTTCTGTGTATTGTTGGAAAAGTATTTGCCAGAATTGTTCTGCGCAGACTTCAAGTCTTAGGAGATCAAGTCTACCCCGAATCACAGTGTGGCTTTCGACAGAACCGGTCTACCACTGATATGATATTCTCATTGCGACAAATGCAAGAAAAATGCCGTGAACAGAATCAACCACTGTTTATTGCCTTCATCGACCTCACAAAGGCATTTGATTTGGTCAGTCGTGAGGGTCTGTTCAAGGCACTAAAGAAGATTGGCTGCCCACCAACTCTTCTGTCCATTGTGGAATCGTTCCACACAGGCATGAAGGGTATAATCAAGTTTGATGGTGCAACTTCTGAAGAATTTGAAATCAAGAGTGGAGTTAAGCAAGGTTGTGTACTAGCTCCCACCCTCTTTGGAATATACTTTTCACTTCTACTGAAATATGCATTTCGTGATCAGGATGGTGGTATATACATTCACTCACGCTCAGATGGCGGCCTCTACAATGCTCAGAGATTGAAGGCTAAGACCAAAATTAGGAGGGTACTGATCAGAGAGTTGCTTTTTGCAGATGATGCTGCAGTTACGACCCACTCTGAGGAAGAATTGCAATGTCTACTATCTGCATTCTCCAATGCTTGTTCTGAATTTGGTTTAACAATTAGCAAAAAGAAGACACAGATTATGTCACAAGGTGCACATGAGGTACCATCAATCTTTATTGACGACGCCGAACTAGAGATAGTAGACCATTTTACATATCTAGGATCAGTGGTAAATAGCAAATTATCCCTAGATCAGGAAATCAACACCCGGATTGGTAAGGCAGCAACAACAATGAACAGGTTAAGAAAAAGAGTCTGGGAGAACAGGAAGCTTACTGCCAAAACAAAAGTCCTTGTCTATCAAGCCTGTGTCCTTAGTACTCTTCTCTATGGCAGTGAAACCTGGACAACTTACTCACACCAAGAGAACAATTTAAACAGCTTTCATATGCGGTGTCTGCGAAGAATTCTTGGTATTAAGTGGCAAGACAAAATCACAAATACTGAAGTATTGGAAAGATCAGGTTGTGTGACAGTTTATTCCATGCTCAGTCTTCGTAGACTTAGATGGATAGGACATCTTAGGAGGATGGATGATGGTAGAATACCAAAGGATATCTTTTTTGGTGAATTACAGATGGGTAAGAGATCTCAGGGTCGGCCTCTACTACGATACAAAGATGTGTGTAAGCGGGACATGATTGATACAGGCATTGATAATGCACATTGGGAGCAAGTCGCCGCTGAACGTGTTGCATGGAGGGCAAATATCAGAAATGGAATAAAGTCAAAGGAGAAAATTATTGCAGAAAAGTCACACACCAAGCGTTTGAGACGTAAGATGGTGCATGATGGTGGAAATGACCACGTGTTCGCATGCACCCACTGTGAACGGACATTTACAGCGCAAATTGGCCTTATTAGTCACACTCGCTACCGCCATAGTTAAAAGTTATTATGCCTTTTTAGAGCACAAACTATCGTCTGTCAAGACGGCAAGGTGCCAATGTGAGATAGTTTGTTTACTCAGTTCTATCTTCATATTTTCCAAGTGTACGTAATTGTGTATGTGTACCTGTTACTTACAGTACTTGGCGGAGGACTTGTTATATTAACCAGGGAGGAGAAATTGTCAGGGAGGAAATATGCCCTGCCTAGTATTCACTTAAGAGATATAAATCCAGGCACCTAACCTCCTCCTTCAAACTCCTTGGGGATACCCAGACTAGCTACCTTTACCTTTTAAAGAGCCATTTCCAGCTGTGTGCTTATGTATCCAGTGATCTCTATTCAGCCTAAAAAAAGACATTTGTCCTGAGTTTGCTTGCCTGGATTGGGAGTGTCATGGAAGTGAATCCGCACCCACTACAACGCCAGTGTGAGTGATAACTCAATTAGCTAACAAAGTGAAGTACACAAAAACTCCCTTAGTTTAGTAATCTCTGACACTATTCACTCTGCAAATGCAAACTAAACTCAAAGAGCATTTGCATGCAAATATTTTCCAGATTTTTCTACTTTGGGTGCCTGGCCTGAAGCAGATATCAGCTGAGGTAGCTATCATGACTATGCAACCTTCTCACATCATATATTTTTATGATGTCGGTGTCGCTTATATTATTGTTATTTGCTTACCAGATACTTAAGCTTTCCACATGCATCTTGCTCTGTCTTCCCAAGTTAGCTGTATTATTTCAGTTATCAGTTGGGGTATCTTCATTGCACTCCGGACAGGTCCATAGGTGCTCAGATCCTCCCCCCAGCATGTGCATCAGCGTTCGGTGGCTATAGTGCCAGTTCTCTGTTGGTTGACAAGGCGCTTTGTTTTCCCAATGTACCTCTCGTGTCTGGCCGTGCCAATTCTTACTCCCATGTCTTTCATCCTGGACAGCGATGTGGATTCACTGACGTCAAAGTCCTAAGTTCTCGACATATCTTTAGGGACGTTAATAACATCGGCACGATCCATGGACTGGCCATCTACAGGGGGTGCAGAGCCAGCCAGTTTATCAGCTCGTTCATTTCCCTCGACTCCTGCGTGTCCCGGGACGAAGATGAAGGTGACTTTACAGACAACAGACTTCCGCAGCGACTCAGTCCACTGTCTACGTACAGATCCAGCTTCGACCTTCCGAATCATGCTCATTGAATCACTTAGTACACACATGTTGGTATAATGCTGTGATTCCAGCCATATGAAAACCCGTGTAACTGCCATCACGTCCATCGTCAATGCTGCTCGTGGTCATAGAGTGGGCACCACTGGATTCTTGAACGGTTCGGCCCGCTGAAAGGGCTGTAAATGCCCAAGTACTTCTCTGCTGCTTTACAACAGATCCATCTATGTAGATGAGCACTTCAGAGCTATCTGAGTGTTCATAGATGAGCGCGTTGACCTCTGCATTGACAGCGGCAGGGTTCTGCTCTCTGCACCGTCTGTCGAGTGTGATAATGCAGGAGAAAGTGCACTTAAAAGCTGGAGGCATCGGCACCTATTCCTTGCCGGGGTTGATACTGGTAAGACTGCAGACCTGTCTGACGACATCTTCTGCTCAACCCATCCACGATTTGCCCCTCTTTAGCCTGTTGCCCTTTTCTCTGAATATAGTGTCATGAAGAGGGTGCTGGTCATCTGCACTTAATCCTGTGGTTCATTGACGGGAAGTCGAGGAGGTATCTCATTGCTACACAGCTGGTGTCTCTCATGCAGCCCAAAATGATGCGCATGACTTCGTTTTGTACCTTTTCAAGTCTTCCAATTTGTGTAGGGCTGACAGTGAGGATGGCCAGGGCTTACTCGATGCATGAAAGCACCAGTCCTTGGAACAGAAGTATTAGGAGTCTTTGCTCAATATTGAGAGTCGCCATGACTCTCGTTGACAAACCTTTTCGAGCTTTCGTTATGACATAATCGACATGATCTCTGAAAGACAGACTACGATAAAGCCTCATGCCAAGATATGTCATTGACTGGGTTCTACTCAAAATGCTCCCATCCATTCTTACTGCTGGCAGGTCTGTGTTCACAATATGGTTGTTTAGGGAGAACCATGTAACTGATGCCTTCGCAGGGTTGACAAGGGCACTGCATCCGCACACCATGAGGAAATTCGATCTAGTTTGCCCTGCATATCATTGGCAACTGCCTGTCTATCTCGACCCTGTCAATACACGAGAATGTTGTCAGCAATGACAGAGTCCTACCCCTCCCGTCCAACTGTTGTTCAGTGATCGGCACCATATACACGTTGAATAGTACTGGTGACAGTGGTGAACCCTGCGGCAATCCTGGACATATCGTTATCGGCTCAGAAGACCAACTCCCACATCTTAGCACCACCTTCCTTTGGAGCAGGTACACTTTCAGTCTCAGGAGGGTTTGCATCAAGTGCTCAAAGGATACTCTATTGATGCGTCCTCTAAGTCTATGGCGGCCGCACATGTCTCTTCTCTGACCTGAAATCCTTCGTAAACATCTTGAGCAAATATGCCGCATTCAGCCATGACTCTTTGTTACGTCTGTATCCTCCAAGTGTGGGCGGGAAGCAGCCAAGTTGTTCCAAGTCACAAGCAAGTCTGTGTGCTACAATTTTCTCCAGTAGCTTGCCAGCAGTGTTCTGCATCATAATGATTCTGTAGCCACTTATCTTGGAATGGTCTTTGTTCCATTTTGGCAGCGGCAGCAAGTAGCTGGGTAGCCATTCCTTTTTGATCTGACCCCTCTGAATACTGGTGTTGAATTCTCTGGCCAGTTCTTCCATGCCATCATCTGACATCACCAGTAGGTCACCATATCAGATGCCGTCTGGGCCTGGGGCGGTATTAGGTGATTTCTTGAGCATCGCACGTATTGTCTCAGCTGTGATTATGCATTCTTCGTCTGTCCTGACCCCCTCGCACAACTGAGAGAGTGTTGTTGTGGTCCTCTGTCTGGCGGGCTCGTCTTTCTGGCCAGTCTGTGCTATGTAGCGTGCAAGAAGCGCCTTTATACGCATCCAACTTTTCCATGTGAGGTCTGTGCCTTGAAAGTCTGGATACCCCTAAGTTGTGCAGCACCGTTCATGCTCTTATGGAGGCGCCAGAATGTCGCAAGAGATCGCTCGGAGCACACCTTAATGCAGAACTCGTCCCATTTCTCGGCCTTGGCCTGTCTGGCGCGGGATTTGAATAAAGTCATCATCCTCTGGACCTCAGTCTTCAGGTTCACCAACTCACCCTGTGGCATGTTAGCCTTTCTGGCTTTTTGCCAGTCTTTGACAGCCTGCCTCTTTCCCAGCCATGCCTTCTCAACCTCTCCATTCCACCATGGGGGCTGCAACCATCTTTCTTGTCTCCTGCGGGAGGAAGTTAGTTTTCTTCTTCTGATCTTGCTTATGGCGTCTTGACCAGTGTTGTCATACGGGAAGACATTTGTCTTGTTTCCTTGACTCCTGGCCCTGTCTTTCTCGATCAGGATGATACAAGGGTAGTGGTCACTGTCAAGATATCCCAGTGTGCCCCACCAGCACCTTGGTGCGATGGTGGGCAACACCAGGGCTGTATTATTTGTTCATGTGGAATGCTGAATGGTTTCCTGGTCACAACTACCACATGGGAAATGAGAAGGCCATTAGAGTTGCAAAAGCAGGAGCCACAAATCATTAAAGAGACAGACTTTGCAGTATGAGAACAGTTAAACACATTCTTAGAAGCAACACAAGAGAAGAGTGACTGAACAGATGAGCAAAGGAAACAATGGACCAAACTTTTTAGTGGAATACCCCAACCAAAAGTTAATGACAAGGTTGATGGCCTCAGCAGAAAAAACCAGAGCCAAATTTTTCAGTTTCAAACAAGGCATGCTAGAATAGACATCTGAACCATATCAATCCTTGACATACAGCCCTGTTAAGAACCCATCAACCAACTTCTTTTTAAATGTCCTGTACTTTCAAACATTAAAGACAAGCTACTACAGTATGTTCTAACAAAACACTGCTGCGGGCGATTTAGAAGCAGGCTGCATTGCGTTGGTTCCCATATCAAGGTATGAGAGCCGGTTGTTCAGAAAGGAAAGGCAAACTACTGAATGTAGATTTTCAAATAAATCACAAACAGCCACACATAAAAACTCTGG
The DNA here is from genome assembly GCA_014155875.1 of Cepaea nemoralis. Taxonomy (NCBI): domain Eukaryota; kingdom Metazoa; phylum Mollusca; class Gastropoda; order Stylommatophora; family Helicidae; genus Cepaea; species Cepaea nemoralis. The sequence goes on from JACEFZ010023524.1 coordinate 72,771, forward strand.
GGTTGACTGCCAAATCCTGTAAATCAGTGGTTCTCAACTGGTAGGGAATAGGGGGAAATTTTAGGGTTTTCATGAGGAGGAGGAGGAGGAGGAGGAGGAGGAGGAGGAGGACGAGGAGGAGGAGGAGGACGAGGAGGAGGAGGAGGAGGAGGAGGGATTTTAAGATTATTTCAAGATCGCGTTAATACAAGAACTGTTTACTTGATAGTGTTTTTCCCTCCATACTTTATGGTTCTGTACTTCTCACTCTTCTGAAATTCGTTTTCTAACGTAATAAGACCCGCAAATCATGTTTTATGCAGATGTCTAGACTTGTTCCAATATTTTATTTTTTTTTTTTTAAATTGGCATATCCTTTAGAGGACATCGCTGTCGACACCAGCATCTTTCAGCTGATTGTTGATTTCTTGGCAAGATTACGCTCAGTAGTTTGCCATTGCTTTCTGAGCGGCCGGCTCAGTTATCCCGCAAGTCACCAGCGGGGGTAGAACCGCTTCCAGTTCTCGCCCGCTACGAGACTCTGCTTGATAAACGGGATTACGGAGAAAGTGGTGTAACCCCTCGGCCAGAGAGACCGGCTGTTCTAGTATGTGTTATTAAAATAGCTTCCATTCTTACGTATACTGTATGGGGGGGGGCCGGCACGGAAGAGAAAATTTATAGATAAGAAAATATGAGGGAGGGGGGGGGAGAGAAATTACATTCTGAACATATGGTGAAGGGGTGCATGGGCCAAAAAAGGTTGAGAACAACTGCTGTAAAGGATATGCAACTAACAATAGGTCCATGAAACAGTTGCTAGGACGTGTAAGAATAGGACTGGGCTCCCAAGAGCATACATTTCAGCAGCTTTGGAATCAACAATCACAACAACGATCCACCAATGGAGCGCAGGCCTTTAATAATCTCACACCATGTGTTATCTTTTGTATGTCCATTCATGCCTCTTCCATATTATTCACCCGCTTCTCTCTCATCCATTTGTCAGATCCCTATATTTATCTAGCCTTGTGGATTCCAGTGGAAGGTCTTTCTAGTTATGCTTTTAACAAGTGTTTTTTAATGTGTGTCTTACCCAGTGCTCGAGTCTTTCCTCACCTCTTGATTCACTGGGATTTGTTTTGTTCTTTCCACGAGCTCCAAATTGGTGATTCTCTTACACTATTTTAGTCATCCTATTCTGCATAGGCATTAATTAATGAATGTTTGCAACTTTGTAATAATTAATTTTGTTGTTCTCCGTGCTTCTAATTCACGCAACAGTAATTACTTAACATTATAATAATATTTTGTTAATGTGGTACTAGTTTCAGGAAACTATCAGCAGAAAATAAAGCAAATTGAAAAAGCAATTACAACGTGAAGAAAACTGACAAAAAGGCAGATCTTCACATGCAAGTTAGAGAAATCCATTTGAATTTGTAAATTATGCAATACTGCATTAGCACTTGAGTTACATACATATAGAAACGAAACATACATAGTGCAGCCAACAATGTGCCTTAGCATCCTTCTAGGTTATGAGACAAGAAAGGGAGCTTACAGCACAATCAAAACCTGTTTAGTTATATGCACATTACAGAGCAACAATATAAATAATTATTACATGTTACTACTTTACCTCTTTCTGTAACTTCCTCTTTTCTTGTTTCAGCTCATCCTCCATTCCCTCTGCTCTTTCTGCATCAGTTTTGTATCTCTTAACTTGGGTGTCTAATCGTGTCACCTGAAGATGTGACAAGTTGACGTTTAGCAGTATGCAAGTGTTAAAAAGGTTCAATGTAAATGCAGTGTCACTAGAACAGGTCACCTCGAGACAGGTCTCTAAACTTCCAGACTGATCTACACATTCATTTAAAGACTATGGTAAAGTGGTGGTAAAGTTGACTCAATGTGGATGTGACAAAGTCATTGGCAGCCGCCTCCTCTTGCTTATATTAAAGCAGTCATATTAAGTTACGTAGTTATATGTATAACGCATATTAGTAATTGTACGTTAAAGTATTTTGGCTTAGTACAGGCCACATGGCAACCTGCCACGGAAATGTTCACCTGCCAAACCAAGACCTTCTTCTGGCCTCATTTCCTCTGCTGAACTTCCAGCAACACAGTCGGGGGCCAGAGTTAGAAGTCCGTAAGTGGACATACAAAACAGTAAATACTTTACAAATATTCGTGGTCAAATTTCTACCACACATTTATTAACTTTGTTAAGTGCCCTGACTGTTGTAGTGAGGAGAGTCTGATTTTGGAACGGGGTAAGTTGGAACACTTATTAATAATGCATATTCATTATTTGGTATAACATGTGATTTATGTATGTGTGTGTTAAAGAAATATACCCATGCGGGAAGCATGACATAGCAATTTATTTGCATGCCACAAAGGAGACAGAGAAGAGTGATGGAACCCAACAAAGTAACAGGCTTAAACTAATACAGTATTCCAAAGAAGGGAATTCATATAGAATATTAGAGTTATGTCGTGTATCGGGAGCGGAAGCACTGACTGGACTTAGAATTACTTGCATGCAGGCATCGGCAGCAAGCTATGCTCGCCAACCTACAACTGAAAATAGGTTCATCTCCCAGAAGACGTATGATGCCATGACAACCTTTTAACTTTTAAAAGAGTTTTTCATTAATTATTCTAAGCAAACAATGTATGAACATATATTTATGAAGAAGCTCACCATTCCTTCTAGTGTTGCTATGTCCTGCTCAGCCTTTTGCAGTTTAAACTTATAGTCATGTATCTGTTTACTGGCTTCTCCTGTAGGAAAGAAAAAGAGTTTTTGTTCATAAAATAACAATGATATATAAAAAGAAAGAGAGAAGTTACCATTAACAAAAACAATTCAAAGCATACAATTCGCTGTCAGAATATCATCTTTTTTCATTATCATCTAGCTTTTTTGAGAAACAGAACATAGCAATATTCATGACATTAGATCACGAGCTGTAAACTGATGTGTAGTCTTAGCATTCTCATACATTTACATCACAGTTTTATGAGGTGGCACACCCAGCTTCAATCTACTCTGCTTTAGACAGGCCTCTATGAAGAAAGAGACTGAGCTATATGAGTTAAAAGCCAGTGCAATAAAGCCAACTGTTTGCCTCTAAACCTCCTTTCTGTATACCTGAAGCAGACATACAAATAAATAAACATATATAACAAAAACATCAGAATACTAACATACTAACTTCCAGAAGCAAATGAAGCTACCTAATTTGCCAAACAAGTATGCTCAGCATCTATTTAAGCTTTGAACACATTAGCAAAATGCATTAACATCTGAAATTGCAGACTGACTACCAACTATCACTCTATGGCATTCAAAGCTGGAGAATTAGAAAATGTTTTAATTTAGAAGCTGACAATGTATTACTATACTATTAACTTAACTATTCTATTCTCCATGTACCTAACACCCCCCCCCCCTTCTCTCTCTCTCTCACACACACTCACTCACTCTCTCACACAGAGAGGGGGGGGAAGAGAGAGAGAGAGAGAGAGAGAGAGAGAGAGAGAGAGAGAGAGAGAGAGAGAGAGAGAGAGAGAGAGAGAGAGAGAGAGAGAGAGAGAGAGAGAGAGAGAGAGAGAGAGAGAGAGAGAGATTTTATTATTTTGCTGAAATATCCAATCTCATTAAAAAAGAAAACTCTACATCATATAACGGATGGCTCATATGTAGTAATACTGCACTGGAAGGCCCCAGTTAACGTCAGGGTTACGTTCCTGGAAAACGCGACTTTAAGTGAAACGACGTATAGCGAAACACTATACAGGTGTATACACAGGTGACGACGTTATGGCGGTACGTAGCAACGTAAAGTGAAGTTATGACACATTGTGATGACGTTATAGTGAACCGACGTAAACCGAAGTGACGTATAGCAGGGCCTTCCAGCATTTTGAAATACCTGAATGTGAATTTTCCAGGAAAATCACAAACAGACTATAAAAGCTGAGGTTGATTGTGATGTTATGTAAAAGACATGCATCTAACCAACAATGCAGTGGCTTCCCCTAAAATGTCACACCAACATCAGTAGTTACTTCTGCTTTTGACAGCAATTTCCGGCTGTCAGGACAGGTGAGTGTCTTGCCCTGCTCAGGTGAGCATTATCCACTAACTCTGGTGCATACGTGGTCATACAGGTGAGTGTCTTGTTCTGCTTAGGTGAGCATTATCCACTTGGTGGATACTTGGTCATACAGGTGAGTGTCTTGCTTTGCTCAGGTGAGCATTATCCACCAACTCTGGTGCATACTTGGTCATACAGGTGTCTTGCCTTGCTCAGGTGAGAATTATCCACCAACTCTGGTGCATATTTGGTCATACAGGTAAGTGTCTTGCCTTGCTCAGGTGAGCATTATCCACCAACTCTGGTGCATACTTGGTCATACAGATAAGTGTCTAGCCTTGCTCAGGTGAGCATTATCCACCAACTCTGGTGCATACTTGGTCATACAGATAAGTGTCTTGCCTTGCTCAGGTGAGCATTATCCACCAACTCTGGTGCATACTTGGTCATACAGGTAAGTGTCTCGCCTTGCTCAGGTGAGCATTATCCACTTGGTCATACAGATAAGTGTCTTGCCTTGCTCAGGTGAGCATTATCCACCAACTCTAGTGCATACTTGGTCATACAGATAAGTGTCTTGCCTTGCTCAGGTGAGCATTATCCACCAACTCTGGTGCATACTTGGTCATACAGGTAAGTGTCTTGCCTTGCTCAGGTGAGCATTATCCACTTGGTCATACAGATAAGTGTCTTGCCTTGCTCAGGTGAGCATTATCCACCAACTCTGGTGCATACTTGGTCATGCAGGTAAGTGTCTTGCCTTGCTCAGGTGAGCATTATCCACCAACTCTGGTGCATACTTGGTCATACAGATAAGTGTCTTGCCTTGCTCAGGTGAGCATTATCCACCAACTCTGGTGCATACTTGGTCATACAGGTAAGTGTCTTGCCTTGCTCAGGTGAGCATTATCCACTTGGTCATACAGATAAGTGTCTTGCCTTGCTCAGGTGAGCATTATCCACCAACTCTGGTGCATACTTGGTCATACAGGTAAGTGTCTTGCCTTGCTCAGGTGAGCATTATCCACCAACTCTGGTGCATACTTGGTCATACAGGTAAGTGTCTTGCCTTGCTCAGGTGAGCATTATCCACCAACTCTGGTGCACACTTGGTCATACAGGTAAGTGTCTTGCCTTGCTCAGGTGAGCATTATCCACCAACTCTGGTGCATACTTGGTCATACAGGTAAGTGTCTTGCCTTGCTCAGGTGAGCATTATCCACTAACTCTGGTACATACTTGGTCATACAGGTAAGTGTTTTGCCTTGCTCAGGTGAGCATTATCCACTAACTCTGGTACATACTTGGTCATACACTTGCCTTGCTCAGGTGAGCATTATCCACTAATGGTCATACAAGAGGTTGGCTTGGCTGAGAAGTTTAACGTGCTTAAATTTTCTCTTCTGACAGTAGCGTAGTGGATTCATTCCACAGACTTGTCAGTTGGACTTTAATGACTTCTCATTCAGAAAGCAATGGTAAATTACTGAATGTAAAATACCTAGTAAATAACAAAAGCCAATAGGCTGAGAACACCATTAGGACGAGAACACTGTGGTCAGATAGTAAGAGCAATGAAGAAAGAAGTTAACTCACAAAGAGAACTGGTTACTCACATCTGAAGAAGACAGTCCAAAGTCTTTGAGTGTGTCTTTCAAGGCATGTCATGGAGTATGTCATCACAATGGGGAAGATGCAGAGGAGGAAAAGCAGGGGGTGACCGAGAAAGAAGATTCTGAATAGTACGGTATCGTGGCATGGAGGAACATCAGTATCAGAAGTCAATGGCCCCTGGGAAGGTTAACCCGGTCAACAAATGCCCGGAGAAGTCGGATGTGTCGGCCTAACGGCGCAAGAACGCAGCTCTGCTGTAAACAGGCACAACGCAATCACGTCCGAAAAAAAAACCGGATGAACGAAGAAGAAGAAGAAGAAGTCAATGGTAGCAAAGAGACAGAAGGCTATGGACAGACATGATCACCAATGCCTTACCCCATGGACTAGAAGAAGAACATGACTGTTACTGATTACAGTTTTCATATTCAAACATGATTTATAGTTTTAAAACAAAAATGCTCAAATGACAATGCTTTCACTGACTCTAAACACCAAGTTTCGTAGTATTGTACAGAAACTTGGCCTATGCTGTCCCCTCTCTCTCTATTTCCAGATTAAGGGTACAGGTACTGCCACTAGCCAGCACTGTGGTGAAGAGGTTACGAATGCAATTCATAATACAGCATTCGAAACACAGCTGCAGGCATTTTGGAAACAGACAAAGGTATGAATGCCGGTCGTTCAGAAAACAATGGCAAACTACTGAAGATAAACTTGCCCAGCAGGTAAGCATGGTCAAATTGGTAAGAACGCATGTTCTTAAACATCCGTTGTGCTGATGCCGAGGTAAGCAGTTCAACCCCTACACCAGACAGCTTGACTACAATGTTGACCTGCCGTCCTATGGCAAGCAAGAGCCCTAACAGCTATGCCACCACAGCTCCTGACTAAAATACTTAAATAGCACACGCTCATGCACTACAAAGACAGATATGCTTACAGTAAGCAAACAATTCAAGATACAAACAACACCCTACCAACCAAAATGAACCCCCAAGCTAACACCTGCAGTAAAAACTGCTTTACTGACTTCTGACTTTAGCTAAGGATTACCAAGCTCAGTAATTGAATATTCCTAATATAGTCTCCACAGCACTAAAACATTCACTGTGTACTTAGCCTACAATAGGTGATGTTGTGATAGTTAGTGTGATAATTTGGTCGTGTCTAGCTTGAGTTGCGTGGTCGGTGGTTCCACACCTACTTCACATGCCAGTGATGAGCTCAAACGAGAGTGATAAACTCATCTAGTGCTTTCAATCTGACATGGACAGGCCCAAAGTTCGTACCAGAATACAATCGGTGTTGCCAGTAGAGGGTTGTGTTCAATCTTCAAACCTCACATCCCAAAACAACCAATAGAGGGTCGTGTTCAATCTTCAAACCTCAAATCCCAAAACAACCAATAGAGGGTCGTGTTCAATCTTCAAACCTCAAATCCCGAAACAACCAAATAAATCAAGTTTATTGTCATTAATATCCTGGTCTAATGTCCTGCTTTACATCCCTTGTGGTTTACAGATCAATTTATTTTTCAATAAAATGAAGAAAAAGGTAAGTTACGGTTGATAGGAAAGACCTCCATACAAAGTACATTTCCTGAAGACTTTACAAACACTAGCATTGTTTTTATGTTTGTTTGTTTTTTTCAATTAATAAGTGTTCTTAGAGTTTGTTTTTTTTTCTTGTGCTTTTTCAGTAATGACAGTTCTAAAAAAGGGGAATGCTGTATTTGTCCCACATGCAACTACACTGCTGAATTGTCCAACTCTAAATTACATGCAACTACACACACAAATGACAGCATCTCAAACAATATTCATCTCAATAATGCTTAATATATTTACTATATTTTACTCTCTCTCTCTCTCTCTCTCTCTCTCTCTCTCTCTCTCTCTCTCTCTCTCTCTCTCTCTCTCTCTCTCTCTCTCTCTCTCTCTCTCTCTCTCTCTCTCTCTCTCAATTCTGTTTTCAGTACATTAAAATATTTTGTCAGTTAAATCTCTCCTAAGAAAGCAGAAATATATCAATTATTTCTTTCATTTTAAGAAATTCCCTTGATTTACAATGAAGGGTTACAAAAAGAAAGAGACTCGGAGAAAAAACTGATATCAACCGGTCAGAGAAGATCATTATGCCAATCACTTTCTGCCAGGCAAAGAGAAACATAAAACTAAAAAGGTAAAAAACAAAAAATGCAAACAAGTCCTAAGAATGTAACTTTATATAAATTATTTAAAGGGATGGCCAACCAATGTTTCATCAAGTAGGAATTTCTATCATCACATGCGCTGTGACATTTTATTTACTTTGTATTTCTTTTTTCCCCCACTGGTTTTTAAATCCACTTCATGGATTATCATTTCATTATCTTTCTTAATTCTTTTCTCCGATGGTGAAAGGATTTTAACACATTTCCTGCTTGTCGCTTGGCTGAACATATAGGGGGCCTTACTTCTTTATTGGATTTATCAACAAATTCAAATGAACCTTAAAAAGTCGCTTATAAGTCGACAGGGTTGACTTCATTGCACCGGGTTTTATCCCATATGGCTTGGTCTCTTTCCGCAGTGCGGAAAGCGTCGCACAAAGCATGAACTCCGTAGCTCTAGCGACACCCCCACAGGAGTCTCCGAAAAATTTCACTTGTGAACCGAAGGGTGCGGCCTGGAATCGAACCCACAACCTTCGGAGCCAGAGTCAAACAGCTTGACCACTTCGCCAAGAAGACCCCCAACTGAACCAATGTGTTTAACTACTCTTGTGAAAGTAAAGTTTGCATTTTTCTTTTTCTTTTGCACATATGTACAGAAAAATTCACCATATGCCCAATAAGCCACAAAGCGTGTAAAAAGGATCTTTGGCTTTAATTACTTTTTATATTCATAAGAAGAAATGTAAAATGAAATTAACGAAACAAAATATAACAGTAAGGTAATCAAGCTATACAGAAATATAAGTAATAGTTTCCGCAGCATTTTCAGGTAGTCCATCTAAAGACAACAGACCACCTCCACAGCTGCCGATTAGTAAACAAAAGCACAATGAAAATAACAATCAAACTACAGGATTACAAGACGCACTCAAAAACATAAAGACTAAAGAAGAAATAAACAAAGCAGAAAAGCTACACACTATACCTTGATGTTTTCATTAAACAATGTACTTTAAACACTGCATATATTTAGAAAGATTACAATAACATACATGGCATCACACACTGGATCGTTCTACTCAAAGAGTGATAACATGTAAACACTGTGTCACATGAGAGAGAACTATATTAATTGTTATATTAAAACAATGTTCAAAAAATACCTAGAGAGAAATCTATATTATTGGTTACATGAATACTGTTCAACAACTTGTTCAATATAATGAATATATTTCTCTGATCACTGAACTTCACCCCATGCCTTCATTTACCTCGTTCGTGTTCAGTTATGCCTGAGAATCAATATAAACATGTTAAGTACATTTATTACTAAAATACACAGTTATGCCTTCATTCCTCATACAATGAATACAAATACCATTTGCCCAATGTCTTTAAATATAATAAAGAATGCTGTTGTTCCTTTACACATTAATACCAATGTATATCAAGCTCTCGGAACAGTCATAATGTCTGATGGGAAATGTCTTGATGAGATTAGAATAAGAATCGCCATGGCGAAGGTGACTTTTTGCAAGATGGAAAACATACTGACCAATAAAAAGATGTCATTTGCAACAAGAAAAAGAGCGTTGAGGTGTTACATAGAGAACCTGTGCTTTTGTATGGACGTGAAATGTGGACAATGAGCAAAACATATGATGGCTGTGGAAATGTGGTTTCTGAGGAAAATGCAAAGAATACCATGGACAGACTGAAAAACCAAATGATCAAGTCATACAAGAAACAAATGAAAATTGTAAACTGATTAGAGAAATTAGACGTAGATAGTAAACATAAAAATGGTTATGTTATTAGAAGAAATATTGGAAAACTTGGTGACAACTGGTAAGATAGAGGGGAAAAGAACAAGAGAAAGGCAGAGAAGTAAACACATGGCATGGTCGAGACAAGACCGCCCACGCTTAATGGCATGGCACATGATGATGATGATATCAAGCTCTGTGCCAAGTGATTCCACAAGTGGGTAATTTCTGGCAGAGAAACATCTACCCTATGTTTAGATAGATTTACAAGCAAAGATACACTACCCCCAACACTTTTCATGTCATCAGTCTTTCTCCCTCGTCTGCTGCCTTGTATTCCCCCATTATCATAGACCCTTAACTACCTCATACCAAGCCCTCATATATTGTTCCATCACTAGTTTCTTCAATGTTTTTTTTTTTCATATTGTTCATCTGTCTCTAATTCTATTCTCTCTCTACGTGCGTGTGGCGTGCGTGTGTGTGTGTGTCGTTTTTTTTTTGTTATTTAGGTCTTCCTCTATTTCTTCTGCCTTGATTATTCCAGAAGGACTTTCTAGCTATGCTGTTAACAGGTTTTCTCAATGGCTGTCCTAAGCAGTGTCTTTTCCCCACTTCTTCATTCACTAAAATTTTCTTTTTTCCATAATGAAGATCACACTGGCCATATCATTTTAGTTCTCCTGTTCTTCACAGGTGGCCAATCAACAAATGTTTGAAAACTCTATATCTACAAATGTTCATATTTGTCTATTATTTATTGTCCTAATAGACACTTTTCTTTAAGCATAGGGAAGTGGAGAGCCTAAGCTTGCAATCCAAGGCCAGATGTGTTGCCTTGGTTGAGTCGTAGGCATATTTGTTTTGTATACTCGTGATGCTGTCAATCCATCGCTTTCTCGGTATTCAACTGGCTCACCTTTAAGCGTATTGGGCACAAGGAGCTGGCCCTATATTTTTTACAGACTGATCAGACTGCCAAGGGTGATATCAGCAGTATCATGCCTGATGCCTTTACTTTCCAAGACAATGTCCTGCTGTCTTTACTTTCCAAGACAATGTCCTGGTACCCAATTTAGGGTGGAGCAACCTGGAAGCCCAATACAATTTTTTCTAATCTGCCTAGATGCAAATTCAAACCATGACCTGTGGTAGTAAAACCAATGACTGTGGTCTACTCTAAGAAAATAATGTGTAAATATGCATACTGGAACTCCATCTTTAAAGTAACAATTATTAATATACATAATAAATGAAACATACTTTCATCCTCTCCTCCATATTTTGGTAAGGAATGACCAACATGGATTTGTTAAGAAATTTTATAGCAGCAATAAAGTTACAAGTTCTCTGAATAATACCAATAAAACCAAAAAAAAAAATGGTTCATGTAAAATATACACAGATAAAACTTTATACTAATACAACCAAACAAAATAATTTATATACAAGGGGCGTTCAGGAAGTATTGCACCACATTGTTTTTCTCAGGAGCTGTTTATACAACAATCATGAAATTTATACACAATATACATGGATATGTTATGTAAACATATGTATTATTCAACATAATTCCCATAAACTTTACCACGTTATGCCAGCGCAAAAAAAAAGTACATCTATTCCTGTCCGGTACACGATTTTGCCTTGATCATGTAGCCATTTCTTCGCTGCATGAATCACTCCTTTATCATCTTCAAACCTTGTCCCACAGAGTGCATCTTTAAGTGGACCAAACAGATGAAAATCAGAGGGTGCCAAATCAGGACTATAGAGTGGATGGGATAGTACAGTCCAAGCCAATTTGGTGATTGCTTCCCGAATTGCCAGACTTGTGTGAGAACAAGCATTGTCGTAAAGGAGAAGCAGGTCTGCTGGATTATTGTGCTGCCAAACTCTGTGAAAATGCTGATTGAGTTTCTTCAATGTCTTAATGTAATCTTGCAAACTGATTGTCTCTCATTTTGGCATAACATCCACAAGAATCTCACCTTAAATGTCTCAAAAGACAGTGGTCATGACCTTTCCAGCTTAAAGATTTGTCTTGAATTTCTTTCTTCGTGGTGACTGCAGTTGTAATGATCTTAGTCAAAAATGTATCCCCATCAGCACTGACACGCTCCAACAATTCAGAAGAAATTGCTTTCCTTTGCAATCGGTGGTTATTTTTGAGACTACGAGGTACCCATCTTGCGCAAACCTTAGAAAAACCGAGAGTTTTTATAACTGCATTTGCACTACCATTGCTGACTGACAGCTATGAGGCCAATTGTTGAGTAGTAATTCATCTATCAGTAAGAATAATGTTCTCAGCGCATTTCAACATTTCTGCATTGGTGGCTGCCACAGCAAGACATCCACAGTGCGGCCGATCAAGCAACTCTTATCTCCACTTCCAGATTATTTGGTTCTCTGAACCCAGTGACTGTCGACTACAAAACTTCCATCCACATCACATAGACGCTTGTGAATGTTCACAACAGTTTCCTTCTCTGCAACAAGAAATTCTATCACAACAAGTTGCTTATAATGCACGTTGCTAATATGCTCAATTTCAACGGTTTAGGGCAGCCATATTATTTGACCGATTGGGTTGCAATTCGGTGAGCGCAATTAACACATGCCATATTTGAAGTATGCAAAATGTCATGCTACTTTCTTCATTATTAGCTGAGAAAAACGATGCAGTGTATTATTTTCTGAAGGACCCTCATATATATATATATATATATATATATATATATATATATATATATATATATATATATATATATATATATTCACCTTTTATAAAAGTAAATGACTAGCTACTATATTTTCAGAATTAAATATCAATTTACACAAACTTTTGTGAAAAAATGAAGAGCCCAAATATGGCATTACGTTTTCAGTACCCTCCGGCCCAAAACAGAACACTTAAGATGTGCAGGAACGTATGGTACTTACGTTGAATTTCATACAACTGCATTTCAGGACCATTAATTTGGTTGACATTACTTGAGTGGTCTCCCTTCTTAGCATTAAATTTATGGTCTTCAAGCTCATTCTTCAATGCCTTAATCTGAAAGTGTGTAAAAGTTTATATTGGGTTATGTAATGTAAGGTCAATAGACAAACAGGTAGGCAGACAGGTGTGTCTGTTTTTGCATTCCTTAGTAACTGGTTTTGCAAATATTTTACGTTACAAACTTCATGGTCCAGAGATCAATAAGTCTGACTTTTACACTTCTTCTAGACACATTCCAGCCAAGACAACAAGCTTTGTTTTTAACCACAACTAGGTTTTCCAACAATGTTTTGCCAGGCCAACAGCCTGACTGCCACCTTGCTGTCTTGACAGAGATAGTTTGTAAAATAGAGTTATACCTCTTCATAACACAAAGCCAGGGCTGGATGTAGAGACCATGTGTTGCTCATGCAGCATGATTCCTCTCTTGGCCTGTCTAGTTTACTCCAGAGGAAAGGTAACAAACACTAATACTCTAGAAAAAGACAAGCTGCAGAAACTGCCGGATCAGCAAAACAATACTCTAATTAGCTGCCTGTCGGAGCTCCCAAACTATGCCCCAATGATGAATAAAGAATGAAAGAGGAATATCTTAGTTAGTTAGTTAGTTTAGTTAGTTAGTTTAGTTAGTTAGTTTAGTTAGTTAGTTAGTTAGTCGATAGATGATCATCACTGCACATCGAACCATTCAGTCCATAAGCGTTCGGATCCCCTCCTCAGCAAATCCCGCAGCGTGTAGCGGCTGACAACATCAGTTCTGTGTTGGTTTACTACTCTTCTCTGGCTTCCTGCGTAGTGTTCTTGTTTGGCCACAACTCTTTTAACTTGCTGTTCTCGCAGTCTGACCATGGTTGTAGATTCCCAGTCATTGCTTGGTTCTCGTAAATAACTTACTTCTCGTAGAGCATTCAGAATGTCTGCCTGGTCCATGGCTCATCTGCCTTCCACAGTAGCCCTACCTGCAAGCGTATCAGCCTGCTCATTCCCTTGTACACCCACATGCTCTGGCACTGAAGATGAAACTAATCTTTGCCAGCTGAGACCGCTCCAGAGACAGCAGCCAGAGGAATATCTTGCTGCAGTCACAATCTTTCATATTAGCAGTCAGTACGACTAGGTCAAAACACACATTTACTTGACACTATAACGACTAATATTTACCTCTTTACGTAAGTTTTCTCTTTCCAGAGCAAAGTTTTTTATCTTATCATCTGTGGGCAAGAAAACATAAAGACAATAATATGATTAATCATCATCATCATCATGATTAATAACAGTCAATAATTATTTTGTCATCGCATGTTAAAAGAAAAATATCTATATGTGAAAAAATGACTTAATAAACGTATTTCTATGCTCCACAGAGACAAATAAAGGTATACAAAGAGTGACAAATTGTGTGTGAATGATAGAGGAGACTGAGGAGGAACTGAAGATCATACACAGCGTGTACACACATACATGTATGCATACATTAACCATTACAAGTCAGAATCACAAAATTTTTGTGGTGACATTCGGTTACTTGTTTTTGTGTCTCCGATCTGAGCAGGTTATGTGTACTCATGATGTTAAAATCCCCAATTATTTCAAGACAGTGTTTAAAAAGGGACAGATTACTTTATAGTTTTTCCCCCCATGCATGACGTGGTCAGTGCATATCTCTCTCTCTCTGTCTCGCTCTGTCTCTGTGTGTGTGTGTGAGTGCGCACGCGCGCGCGTGCACTCACATCGGCAGCAGTTATCTCACCCTTAGAAACATCAGCAGTTTTAATCTCCCTTGAGCGTCTGTGTTAAAACAGTGGTGAGAGTGTTTAAGTCACACTTTGTCAAAGGGCTAAAATAGTATTTTCTTGTTTGTTCACATTAAATGATAAACTGACACACAAACATTAATATCTCCGCTTAGAATTGACCTACAAACTTGAATAAAGTACCGCTGGATTTGTTTTCTCAAGAGGTATAATTAAACAAAAACAATTTAGAAAATGTTACTAAAATAGCTACATACATAAACACAGGGGAGTCTGTGCATGTGTGTGTGTTTAGGATACTGACAATAGGTACCAAACAACTATACATAACAAGTGTGAGATTTTGAATATAATAGCACACACAAGTCCACAGACACAGCATATGAATGAATGAAAACATTTTAAGACAGAGATAGAGAGAAGATCAGATGTAAGAAAAACCTCTTAAATACGAGCTGAAGAGAAACACCTTTCAAACACTGCCCTAAAATTATAATAAGACTTACATTTTTTCATAACCATGTGGCTTTTGGGTCTACCCTGCCTCAGAAGAAGGGCCTCAACATATTTTAGGGGAGCTAAGTCAGATAATGCACACTTGCCTGCCAGCCCGACGGTAACATGTTCAAATCTCCCTCGAAGTTGGGATTGTTGTTAATGGTCTGGGCTCCCAGATCAACTCAACCTAAAATGGGTGCCAGAAAATATTCTGGGAAGTAAAGGTGGCAGGCATGGTACTAACCGCATCACCCATCTAGAGATGACTGGTCTAAAAACAATATAAAGCTAGCACCATATATACCAAATAAGCCCCTCAAGGTGCGGACAAGGGACCTTTGCTTTTATTTGTTTCCTTATGGTGCCCGATGTGATGCTGACCACATTACTCATTATGTGCAGTATGTTGCAGTCAACCCCAGCACATGTGCTGTTTAGGTCAAGAAAATTTTGCTATACCCAGCATGCCACAATGTCATCAAAATAGAGTCCTCTACCTTTTTATAGGATGACAAAAGTAGGCTTCTCAACCACTGAGCTAAATTGTAATCAACGTATCAACTGGCTATATAGAAAGAGAATGGGGGTGGGAAAGAACATGCTCAGACACAAGTATGCACATACGGTATAAGTGTGAACATATGGTACAAGTATGAACATATGGTACAAGTATGAATATATGGTCCACATATGCATGCCAGCAGGTGGTTGCACTAGCCACAACACTACCCTGGCTCCTATCCACATATACATACCACCTACAACATTAGGAAACAATAAACACATGAAAAATGTGCAGTGAATTGTGTATGTGAATCACAACCATTTCAAGGTGAACTAAAGCCTCATAAAATGGGTAGTAGAGATAAATGTAGCAAGGAAAGGAGATGACAAACTCACTTTATAATAACCTAATATATGTGAAGTCTTATCATTTCACACTCTTATGCCAGTATCTACCATGAAATTAACTCTTCCATTGGTTGACTGCAACTGTGCTATTTATCCTCCTCGCCTCTTCCCCCTCCCCCCTCCTCCATTACATTCAGTTGCCACCAGAACACATTCTTTTCCTGCACATTCCCCTGAAATCTGGATGAAGATGAAATATCGGGGGAGGCAACAAACTCAATGATCAGAAAGTATGACAAATAAATCACAGAATGTATAACAGTCCCCAGGCCACCTTCTAGCTGATAAGACGTTTCTAATTTTAGATGAGTCAAGAGCAACTTTTGGTGAGAATCTGTAAATGTCACGAAAATACCAATGTGCTGCAGAGTTGGAGGGAGGGGGAGAAGAAAAGGGAAACAAATACAGGACGTTTTTTTAACCTTCTGTTCCCAGAACAGGGAGGAAGGAGAAGAAACTAACAAAGTGTTTTTTTTCTTAACTCTTTCTGTAGCAAGCAACTCATCATGTGTTTAAATTATTTTCTCCCAAAGTAAAGCATTCTTTAACATGCCTTCAAGCATAATAGGCATGTGGTCTTTCTTCTTTCTCTCTCCCCCCCCCCCCCCTCAGGACCTCTAATGGACTACCAGCCTACAACCATACTTGCCAAGCTCTTTGTAGGCTGGTTCATGACTGGCTGGACTTGTTTTCCTCAGGTGTGAGGTAGGCAGTCCATCCCAGATAAATCCCCTTTAGTCAACTGTTACCACATATGCAGGAGTTCTACAGTGTTACTATTCTTTACTTGCCCTCTGGGATCCCATTAACACACAGGCGTGGGTATATGGTGGTGGTTGTTGTAATGGACCCTTTTACGTGACACAGGGCACACTGGACATAATGTGCTAGCCCTATATTTGTATAGACTAATCGGCACGCACATCACACTGGACATAATGTGCTAGCCCTATATTTGTATAGACCAATCAGCACGCACATCACACTGGAATGTGCTAGCCCTATATTTGTATAGACTAATCGGCACGCACATCACACTGGACATAATGTGCTAGCCCTATATTTTTATAGACCAATCGGCACGCACATCACACTAGACATAATGTGCTAACCCTATATTTTTATAGACCAATCGGCACGCACATCACACTGGAATGTGCTAGCCCTATATTTGTATGGACCAATCAGCACGCACATCACTCCAGCTGTCTTTACTTCCCAGGACATTTTCTGGTACTCATTTTAAGCTGGGTCAAACTGGGAGCCCAGACCTTCGGTAGGCAAGTGTGCTAGCTGCTGCACCACTGCAGCTCCTATTGTCCGAGAGTGTAGTTGCATGGACTAATTCTCTTATAGTGATTACTTTAACTCCTCCTGTCCCAGAGTGTTGTTACATGGATTCATTCTCTTATAGTGATTACTTTAACTCCTCCTGTCCCAGAGTGTTGTTACATGGATTCATTCTCTTATAGTGATTACTTTAACTTCTGTCCCAGAGTATTGTTACATAGATTCATTCTCTTATAGTGATTACTTTAACTTCTGTCCCAGAGTGTTGTTACATGGATTCATTCTCTTATAGTGATTACTTTAACTTCTGTCCCAGAGTGTTGTTACATGGATTCATTCTCTTATAGTGATTACTTTAACTCCTCCTGTCCCAGAGTGTTGTTACATGGATTCATTCTCTTATAGTGATTACTTTAACTCCTCCTGTCCCAGAGTGTAGTTGCACGGACTAATTCTCTTATAGTGATTACTTTAACTCCTCCTGTCCCAGAGTGTAGTTGCACGGACTAATTCTCTTATAGTGATTACTTTAACTCCTCCTGTCCCAGAGTGTAGTTGCACGGACTAATTCTCTTATAGTGATTACTTTAACTCCTCCTGTCCCAGAGTGTAGTTGCACGGACTAATTCTCTTATAGTGATTACTTTAACTCCTCCTGTCCCAGAGTGTAGTTGCACGGACTAATTCTCTTATAGTGATTACTTTAACTCCTCCTGTCCCAGAGTGTAGTTGCACGGACTAATTCTCTTATAGTGATTACTTTAACTCCTCCTGTCCCAGAGTGTAGTTGCACGGACTAATTCTCTTATAGTGATTACTTTAACTCCTCCTGTCCCAGAGTGTTGTTACATGGATTCATTCTCTTATAGTGATTACTTTAACTTCTGTCCCAGAGTGTTGTTACATGGATTCATTCTCTTATAGTGATTACTTTAACTTCTGTCCCAGAGTGTTGTTACATGGATTCATTCTCTTATAGTTATTACTTTAACTCCTCCTGTCCCAGAGTGTTGTTACGTGGATTCATTCTCTTATAGTGATTACTTTAACTTCTGTCCCAGAATGTTGTTACATAGATTCATTCTCTTATAGTGATTACTTTAACTTCTCCTGTCCCAAAGTATTGTTACATGGATTCATTCTCTTATAGTGATTACTTTAACTTCTGTCCCAGAGTATTGTTACATAGATTCATTCTCTTATAGTGATTACTTTAACTTCTGTCCCAGAGTGTTGTTACATGGATTCATTCTTTTATAGTTATTACTTTAACTCCTCCTGTCCCAGAGTGTTGTTACATGGATTCATTCTCTTGTAGTGATTACTTTAACTTCTGTCCCAGAGTGTTGTTACATGGATTCATTCTCTTATAGTGATTACTTTAACTTCTCCTGTCCCAGAATGTTGTTACATGGCTTCATTCTCCTATAGTTACTTTAAAACCTCCTGTCCCAGAGTGCTGTTACATGGATTTATTCTCTTATAGTGATTACTTTAACTTCTGTCCCAGAGTGTTGTTATATAGATTCATTCTCTTATAGTGAATACTTTAACTTCTGTCCCAGAGTGTTGTTACATGGATTCATTCTCTTATAGTGATTACTTTAACTTCTCCTGTCCCAGAGTGTTGTTACATGGATTCATTCTCTTATAGTTATTACTTTAACTTCTCCTGTCCCAGAATGTTGTTACATAGCTTCATTCTCCTATAGTTACTTTAAAACCTCCTGTCCCAGAATGTTGTTACATGGCTTCATTCTCCTATAGTTACTTTAAAACCTACTGTCCCAGAGTGCTGTTACATGGATTCATTCTCTTATAGTGATTACTTTAACTGTTACATAGATTCATTCTCTTATAGTGATTACTTTAACTTCTGTCCCAGAGTGTTGTTACATGGATTCATTCTCTTATAGTGATTACTTTAACTTCTGTCCCAGAGTGTTGTCACATGGATTCATTCTCTTATAGTGATTACTTTAACTCCTCTTGTGTCAGAGTGTTGTTACGTGAATTCATTCTCCTATAGTTATTACTTTAACTTCTCCTGTCCCAGGCAACTTTGTTAATATTTAAGTCCAACCTTTCCCAGCAGCTTCTACAACTCCTGTCTGAGAAGTTATTCAATTATTCCACCAGAATGTGTGACCAAGCTCAAGTCAGAGAAAATGCGGGACATCTGTTATCATCACCCTTCTCCATGGAGATGGTTCTGGGTGATGACTACAATAATGAGAAGAATGCTCTGAACATCTCCGGTGGATAAAAAGAGAAACGAAGACGTCACAAAAGAAATCAACTCAAGGAGGGTTACTTATATCAGAAATAGATAATCCACATTCTTCGGACATGTCATTAGAAAGAGTAAACTTGAAATTGCCATTGCAAATAATAACACTGGAGGAGAAGATAGACAACTGTAAATTTATGAAGAAGATGGTTAGGTAACTTATCATGGCATGGAGAAATATCTGTATTGGAAATTACTGGCAATATGTGAGACAGGAGGTCATGGACAAACATAACAACACACCATATAGCATGGACTATAATAAGTATTAACTGGATGAAAGCTTCAACTTTTGAGATTTTTACTGTTCCTAGTTTTTGTTAATTGGACTACTTTTCAGATCTCGAGTTCATCATCATCATCATCATCATTATGTGCCATGCTGGTCAAGCATAGGCGGTTATGTTTTGCCATCTCACTCGATCACCAGAGTCGTGGATCAACTCTGTGTTCTTATCTCAACCATACAATGTGGCCAAGCCATACAGGTATTTACTTCTCTGCCCTCCCCTTGCTCACTTCCCCTCGATCTTGCCAGTTGTCACCATGTTCTCCAATTTATTTCTTGTGACCAAAAAATTGTGACTGTCTACGTCTAATTTCTCTAATCAGCTTACTGGTTTTCATTTGTTTCTTGTAGGACTTGATCATTGGTTTTTCTGTCTATCCATGGTATTCTTTGCATTCTCCTCAGAAACCACATTTCCACAGCCAGATCTCAAGTTAAGTATTCTTGTATTTTAAATGTTTTTTATTGTTTTTTTTTTTTTGCTCTCTGAAAGACTTTGATTGAAACTTTCGCCTGCATCTGTAAGAATTTTTCCTTTCGTAAAGCGACCTAATAATATATTTTTTTTCTCAAACTCCAGTATCAGCTCAGCAGCAGCCTGCCAACTTTTCGGTACCACTATTGAAAGAGCTTAGAATTCAAATTCTGCAACATCCAGCCTATAGTCCTGATTTATCACCATGTGATTTTCATTTGTTTGGACCTCTAAAAAAGCCCTCAAGGGGCAGTGATTTCACACTGATGCAGACGTAATAAACGCAGTAAACACTTGGTTCAGTGAGCAACCATAATCCTTTTTTGCGGATGGCATTCGCCGCCTACCTAAGCAATGGGATGCTTGCCTGAATACTTACGGCGACTTCTTCTGACACACTCATGGTGCATAATTCATTCAAAATGAATGCTTTGTTTAATTCTATCACACCTGTTAATGTTTCTTTCATGCTTTTGTAATAAAGCCATTGGAACGGGTTTCAAATGAACGAACCTTATACTTTAAATCACATGTTTATCAAGGTGACACCCACTAGTTCTTTTTCTGGTGCCTGGGTTACAGCAGCCATTGACAATCATGATTCTCCAAGCCTCTCTGTCAGTTCATATTTTGATGAAGTTG
Source organism: Cepaea nemoralis (assembly GCA_014155875.1). Classification (NCBI taxonomy): domain Eukaryota; kingdom Metazoa; phylum Mollusca; class Gastropoda; order Stylommatophora; family Helicidae; genus Cepaea; species Cepaea nemoralis. The sequence continues at coordinate 93,557 of JACEFZ010023524.1, forward strand.
GTGCTGCTTATTTGATTTGTTGCCCAGCAGCTCAGGCATTCCACACATATCTTTCTCCACCTTCTTCTGCCTCCCTAATCCAGTATTTTCCCAAACAAGGCTAATTTTATACCACCTCTTCAAGATAAAGCATGCTGATTAACTCATCATGATCATGTGCCATGCCTGTAAGGTTTGGCAGTTATGCTTCTCTATCTCATACGATCACCAGTCTTGGATCAAGTGTGTATTGTTGTCCTGATTATGCCATGTAGCCAAGCCATCCAGGAATTTATCTCTTTGCCTTCCCATTGCTTTTTTCCCATAAATAATTCCAGGTGCCACCAAACTTTTCAGCTGATATTTCTTCATATGCCAAAATATCATCACAGTCTTCATTAAATTTCTCTAATCAAGTTAGTTTTCATTTGATGCTTGAAAGATTATCTAACTCATTTTTCTGTCCATTATAGTAGTCTTTGCATTTACCTCAGAAACCACACTTCCACTGCCATTAAATGTTTCTCAGCTTGTCTGCTTATTGTTTATGTTTCAACATGCTTTTTTCTTACTGCAACTGAAATTATTGAATATTTTGTATCTCAACCTTGTTGTGCTTAAATCCTGTTGATTTAAGTTGCTCACTCTTGAAGGACTGAAAAAATCAGGGCTGGCGATAACTTGGTTTCAATCCTGGTAGGTAAGCAACACAACGCGCTCATTCCAAGCATACTCATATACTCATGAGCTTACCAAGGCATGAGTGCAAGACTTGGGTACTGATTGTATACCATCTCATGGAGAATTACTGTGAACTCTACTGTAGTCTCTTAGCATGCAAAGTTTGAATCCTCAGCAGGTTTCATCACAGCAGAGATAAAGTTAATCCTGCCTTCATTAGTTGGATCATACTCTACACAAGTCTGTTCAGCAGGTTTCATCACAGCAGAGACAATAGTCAATCCTGCCTTCATTAGTCAGATCATGCTCTACACTAGTCTGTTCAGCAGGTTTCATCACAGCAGAGATAATAGTAAATCCTGTCTTCATTAGTCAGATCATGCTCTAAACAAGTCTGTTCAGTAGGATTCATCACAGCAGAGACAATAGTCAATCCTGCCTTCATTAGTCAGATCATGATCTACACTAGTCTGTTCAGCAGGTTTCATCACAGCAGAGACAATGGTCAATCCTGCCTTCATTAGTCAGATCATGCTCTACAAAAGTCTGTTCAGCAGGTTTCATCACAGCAGAGACAATGGTCAATCCTGCCTTCATTAGTCGGATCATGCTCTATACAGTCTGTTCAGCAGGTTTCATCACAGCAGAGACAATGGTCAATCCCGCCTTCATTAGTCAGATCATGCTCTACACAAGTCTGTTCAGCAGGTTTCATCACAGCAGAGACAATGGTCAATCCCGCCTTCATTAGTCGGATCATGCTCTATAAAGTCTGTTCAGCAGGTTTCATCACAGCAGAGACAATGATCAATCCTGCCTTCATTAGTCGGATCATGCTCTATAAAGTCTGTTCAGCAGGTTTCATCACAGCAGAGACAATGGTCAATCCTGCCTTCATTAGTCAGATCATGCTGTACACAAGTCTGTTCAGCAGGTTTCATCACAGCAGAGACAATGGTTAATCCTGCCTTCATTAGTCGGATCATGCTGTACACAAGTCTGTTCAGCAGGTTTCATCACAGCAAAGACAATGGTCAATCCCGCCTTCATTAGTCGGATCATGCTCTACAAAAGTCTGTTCAGGATGCCCAACATGCAGTTTAAGAGAGGTCTTGGTCAGTATCAACCTTGACCCTAGCACATCAGCAGCCTCTGTATCCCTACTGCTGTTATAAATCATGTCTCACAGATTTATTATTCACTCTTTACAAATTGATGGAATCAATGACTGGTAATAACTTGGCAGATAAGAAACATTATTCCACATACCACAACTCCTTCTGCTCCAGACAGCTGTTATATAACAAACTCTAGTCATTAAGCTAAAAACCTTTGATCCTGGACAACTAATGCCAATACACATTCTGCTCCAGAAGTTATTGTGTTAACTCCTAATTGTCCATACATTTATTACTGCAAAGAGACAATTTTTGGGTCAGAAGGAGTTAAGAAATGTATGTAACTGTGAAGTAACCAATGAATGTTAAACACTATGTCTGGAAGATCGTATATATGTAGAGTGTGGGAGAATAGTTAAATCATTATGGTACGGCAGGATTTGACCAGAGGATCTGGTTGACACTCAGTACTCCGAGGAAAGTCCAGAGGTTTATATAATCAGACCTCAACTGGTACCATTAGTACTGGGACTCTTCACTGGCTCTTGAAGAGGGTGCATGGGGCAGAAAATATGGCAAGGGATCAAGGAACGTTTTAGCAGGTTGTGATGAGAGTGAAGTTCTGCAAAGAATCTAATACACTAATCTCCTACCGCCTCTGAGGGCAAATGCCAAAGACATCCCTCTTTTGTAATCTTGCAGCATAAGAATGCTGTAATCCTTGATACTCTTTAACACAGTGGAGATCACAGCTGACCTTCACAATTGCAACAACAGTGTCCCATGATGCTTCATAGGTAGGTGAAGGAAGGCTCAGATAGCCTAGTATCCAACCTTAGTACATCAACAATTTATTAACCTTAAGAAAAACAGCTAATGGTTGTATTTACCTAAATTTTCACCTGCAGCCTTCTCTAAGAAGTTATGAGTTTCTGTGGAAACCAGGACACCACCACTCAGGGGAAGAGGACCATTACTTGAACTATGCCGTGTTGATTTTTCAAGTACAGGTTCTCCACTGTCATTAGCAACTATTACAAATCCACTGTCCTGCAAAAGATTAAAAGAAGTTAATCAAACAATGAAAGTGAGTATTTTAATATATTTTACAACCTCAAGGAAAACAAAATATCTCAATGAAAATCCAACATTTAAATAACCTTTCCATACATACATCAGGGACCTGCAGTAGTGCAGTAGCTAGCACACTTGCTGGCTGGCCTGTTAGTCACGGGTTCTAATTCACGTGCAGGCAGATATTTTGTTTATTGACCTGAGGTCCCAGGTCGACCCAGCCTAAAATGTCTTATGAAGTAAAGGCATCAATAACATGTCAAATGGCACCTTTCCGTCTTGACAGACGATAGTTTGGTACATTGTGCTTCAAAAAGGCATAATAACCACAACCCATGGTGATGGCGAATGTGGCTGATAAAGCCAGTTCGTGCTGTAAATGTTCAGTCCACAGTGGATGCATGTGAACACATGGTTATTTCCACCATCATGCACCATCTTACGTCTCTCACGCTCTGTGTGTGCTTTATCTGCAATCATTTTCTGCTTTGTCTTTATTCCATTTCTGATAGTTGCCCTCCATGCAACATGTTCAGCAGTGACTTGCTCTCAATGTGCATTATCAGTACATGTATCAATCATGTCCCGCTTTACACACATCTTTGTATCGTAGTAGAGGCCGACCCTGAGATCTCATATCCATCTGTAATTCACCAAAAAATATGTCCTTGGTATTCTACCATCACCCATCCTCCTAACGTGTCCTATCCATCTAAGTCTATGAAGACTGAGCATGGAACAAACTGTTACACAACCTGATCTTTCCAATACTTCAGTATTTGTGATTTATCATCAATAACATATTGACCACATTACCTCTCAAATGGTGATTGTCAATAAAAGATATGAAGCTAACACCACATGCTCAAAATGAATTAAGGTGTGTAAAAACGGTCCTATGGTTAAATTTATTAGCTTTATAATGAATATGAATAGAATTATCAAGAAAAGATCTGCCTAGCCTTGCTCGATGCACATTTTAAATATATTTAATTAAATAAATGAATGAAGAACACAAGCCATCTCATACAGACCGGCATTTCTTAACTGGTCTGGACAACTGTATCAAGTAAAACTTTATCATCACTTCAGTATACAGTTTCAACAGCTTAAATCTCTGTTGTGTGTCCACCCCTCACAGGTGATAGCCACCAGTGTTAAACTTTGACAATGATGTTAGTCACAGAGGATATGGTTTTCTCCAAGCTAAATGCAAGATTTGACATTCAGAGTTTTCATGTAGTGTTAAAGTTTAAGGGTTCATTCATTCATCTTGTGCCGTGCCGATAAGCGTGGGCGGTCATGATCCACCATCTCACTCGATCACAGGAGTCGTAGATCAGCACAATGTTCTTGTCTCGACCATACCATGTAGCCAAGCCATCCAGGTATTTACTTCTCTACCTTTCCCTTGTTCTCTTCCCCTCAATCTTGACAGTTTTTACCAAGCTCTCTAATTTATTTCTTCTCATAACATGTCCAAAAAATGTTGACTGTCTAAGTCTAATTTCTCTAATCAGTTTACAATTTTCATTTGTTTCTTGCAGGACTTGGTCATTAATTTTTCTGTCTGTTCATGGTATTCTTTGCATTTTCTTTTAAGAGTTAGTTACTGTTAATTAGCATCATCCAGTGGCTTGCCCTGTGCAGAAATTTCCCCCGATAGCAGTCTTTTGAAATTCCTCACTATCATAAGCCAGATGTCCCGTCTCTGTTGGAGTCATGTGTAAAATATCTATCTACATCTTGATCCTCCATTCTCTGCTTCCCTGAAATGCCACACCTCCTTCCATAATAATCTTTTTCCCAGATGTTCAATTCTCTTTGCAGGCCCAGCATATTTAAGTTTCCTCAATTGTATTTGTTTTAATAACCAATCAGCTTCAATATTGAGTTATTGTTGAATAGATCTGTTCTTCTCCTTTCTGTCCAATGAATACAATGTTACTTTTAATTACTGTGTTCAAAACTATATTTGAGTAATACGGCTATATCCTTCTTTTGAAAATGAACAAGCAGACAGTTTGGCTGGTGCTGTATCACTGAGGGGTGATTTGATAAATGATAAGGCAGATATGATGAAGGCCCTCTGGGAGCGCATGAACAATACAGAAGAACAGATAGACTATCAAGGTCTAGAGAGAATGCAGCAGCAGGGAGTGGTCAGAGGATCTGGTAGACAGTCGTCACTAATAGGTAAAGCAAGATGGACATATAATCAGAATGTAAATCATGGTGGCTGTCAGACCTGGTTAATGATGACACATTATCTAGCTTGTCATGTGAAGTACACTTGTTCCTTCAGCAAGGCGCTATCATCATCTGGAGGTGCCAAGTTTGAATACTACAGCTTTCAAATTTTATTTTGTTTAGTACAGGGTGTTTGTAGTCTCACTACACTTTGAATGTAGAACAGCTGTTTGTTGGAGAGTATGTTTTCCATCTTGCAAATGAAAAACATACTCTCCAACAAACAGCTTTCTACATACAAAGTGTAGTGAGACTTTACAAACACCCTGTATATCCTTTGACACCTTCTTCATTCATTTCTGTCTATGAGTGGCAATTAATACATGTGAATTGATTTCTCACATCCTCTGATCCCTACTTCATTTCATTTGTCTATAAGAAAAGGACCCTTTCACACATCTTATGGCATATTTAGCATATGGTGCCAGACCCATATTACTATAGACCATTTGGTGGGTGGTGTATTACGCTGGCCACCTCTACTTTCCAATACATTTCCTGGTGTTCATTTTTGGAAGCTGACTCTGACTAGGAGCCGAGTTCAATTTGACAAATCCACCAAGTTGTGAATTAAAATCCATGACCATTGGGCTGGCAGACAAGCATCACCACAGCTCCTCCAATACATCCAGTGCCAATTAAAACCTGAATATATTTCTCACACTACTAAATCAGATCACAGGACTGCAAAGAAGGTTGGATGGTATGGAGGATGACAGCCAGGCATACTTTTAAAACTCATGATGTTCTGTGATTTTTTTCATTCATATTCTGAATTGTGTGGTATCCTTCATAAATGAAGCATTGACATAATAGTGTCACAAGTATGCTTGATGTAATATTGTTGTTTTTGCGTGCTTGTGTTCAGTGTGCATAGAAAACGTCTTGAATGTTATGAATGTTGCGATTTTGACATTTCAACTAACATATAATAATTGTAAAAACATGGCTTTCTTTCTGTCTATCTCTTTTTCTCTCTAGAGACAGACAGACAGACAGACAGACAGACAGACAGACAGACAGACAGACAGACAGACAGAGATTGCAAAGGTGAGAAATGGGGAAAGAGGGAAGGAGGAATGAGAGGGGGAATGGTGGAATGGAGGGAGAGAAGGATGGAAGGAAAGGAAAGACAGCGATGGATGGGAAGGAGAGAGAGAGAGACAGAGAGAGAGAGCCCGAGAGAGAGACAGAGACAGAGTGAGAGAGAAAGAATGAAAGTTAAAAAAAGAAAGAAAGGTATGTCAGAAATATGTTTTCTTAACTACTTAACCCTTTACAGAGTGGAACGGGCAGATCGGCCGAACACACCCGATACTATTATGCATTGTAAAAACGCGATCTCTCGGCTTTCCGATACTTCCAACGGCTACTTTCGCTTTCGCCGATAGCTTGACAACGTGGCCGCCATTTGCAAGCACCTACTATGAATTCGAACGGACTTTTTTCGGGGTTTTTACGCTTAAGTTTTTCAAAATGGATTTCGGCGATTGTTCAAGTGATAGCCGAGATTTCGCTAGGTTCAATTTAATTGACATTAAAGGGCACGAAGTTGACTACTAATCGGAGCTAGATATCAGTGAAAAGCATTACTTTGCATTAGCAGTCGTGAGTTGGACTTTAAAAGAAAGTGATTATGATTCTGAAAATGTTTGTAAATTGCCGTATAGATGACTGAAAATCACAAACAATAACTGTATTTCGTAAATATGTGTGTTCGTATATGGATAAGCGACAACAATCATGTAACATATTCTGCATGCTTTTCCCTTCATTGTGTTGTTTATTTAACTAAAATCGGTTGACTAACACCTTATTTGTGATGTTTTTACTAACGCTACCCGAAATTTTACCGAACCTGAAAAAATCTTGCCCGTTCAGGGCTAAAACACAGACAGACGTCTGCCCTGTAAAGGGTTAAACAAATGCAATGGCCACAATACATTTTAATAATAAAGTCTTACTTGCTATGTATTCAAGAAAACTTAACTATCTTACCTCTATCAATCTGTCTTTTATTTCTAATTGCTGTTTAACTATGCTTAATTCATGTTCCATGCTCTTCAAATCCCGTTTCTGAAAATCATATTCCTGAAAATTGAGAACAGAAAATTGTAAGCATAAGAAAGCAATGAGGTACAAATAGACCTTTGCATAATTTGGTAACATTAGTCAACAACTTGTGGTCAACAACTTGTGGTCACTGATGCTTTTACCTTCCAACTCAATGGTGGGAAAGCTTCAATACAATCAACAATATTTTCATAAAATTTCTCTTCAAGTTTTCTAAACATACCCTAGCCAGGCATATAATAAAATCACAAATGGAGCGCAACATACCCCCTCAAATACTAAAAATATGTTAGATTTCTTTAGTAAGCTCTGGTTAATGACATGTTGACTAGCATACATATATGGAGAGTATCCAATCACACATGACATGTTAATTAGCACACAAAAAGAGTAGCCAATCACACATGACATGTTGACTAGCATACATGAAGAGTAGCCAATCACACATGACATGTTGACTGGCATACATGAAGAGTAACCAATCACACATGACAATTATTTTGGCTCCTTCCCACTTTAAACTCACTACTGTCAGCATACTAGAGACAGAAGACAAGCTCTCTGATTACAAACACAGAAACACTGATGCCCTGAACAACAATCTTCTTCATACTTTACAGAATAAAAGCCCCTATCGATAAACTTCAGACATGTTTGTGTCAATACTATTAACAATGTGACAAGCTCATCTTCCTATGTATGTATTATGGGTGCAATCGACAGAGAAATGCACCACTTTCTTGAACCAAAAAAGGGAGTTGGTTGCTACTGAGCTCATCTTTAAAAATGTCCCAAAGCAGTTTTCTGGTACAGGCCTGTGATTTTGTAGGCCTGAATGCACAGAGGAACAAGTCACAGACAACAAGCCCAGGCGTTAGACCCGTGTTTGACCGTGCTCATGAATGCACAGAGGAACAAGTCACAGACAACAAGCCCAGGCGTTAGACCCGTGTTTGACCGTGCTCATGAATGCACAGAGGAACAAGTCACAGACAACAAGCCCAGGCGTTAGACCCGTGTTTGACCGTGCTCATGAATGCACAGAGGAACAAGTCACAGACAACAAGCCCAGGCGTTAGACCCGTGTTTGACCATGCTCATGAATGCACAGAGGAACAAGTCACAGACAACAAGCCCAGGCGTTAGACCCGTGTTTGACCGTGCTCATGAATGCACAGAGGAACAAGTCACAGACAACAAGCCCAGGCGTTAGACCCGTGTTTGACCGTGCTCATGAATGCACAGAGGAACAAGTCACAGACAACAAGCCCAGGCGTTAGACCAGTGTTTGACCGTGCTCATGAATGCACAGAGGAACAAGTCACAGACAACAAGCCCAGGCGTTAGACCAGTGTTTGACCGTGCTCATGAATGCACAGAGGAACAAGTCACAGACAACAAGCCCAGGCGTTAGACCCGTGTTTGACCGTGCTCATGAATGCACAGAGGAACAAGTCACAGACAACAAGCCCAGGCGTTAGACCCGTGTTTGACCGTGCTCATGAATGCACAGAGGAACAAGTCACAGACAACAAGCCCAGGCGTTAGACCCGTGTTTGACCGTGCTCATGAATGCACAGAGGAACAAGTCACAGACAACAAGCCCAGGCGTTAGACCAGTGTTTGACCGTGCTCATGACATTATGAGTGCAGTCTGCTATCGGCTTCGCGAATGTGCCTGCTGCCGAGCTAATACTAGAGTCCAAATACATACAAAATATAACCAGGAGGCTAGATCTACATGTGTTTTTCCTTTTGTTGAGCTTCCTAGACAGTCTAGGTATCAAGCAAGACTTGTAGTGCACATATCTATATACAAATTATACTAGAGTTTATCTCCCACTAGGCCTAAATCTGCGATGAAGTAGCTGAGGTTAAGTGTCTTTAGATGTACATTTATGTGCTAAAAAAAGTGCAAAAGAAGTCAAGGTGAAGATTTCACACCATATGGTGTACTGGGTGTATGGTACTCACCCCACATTTCTAGATCAATCGGCACTCAATGGATGTCATCCAATAATGTGTCAACATCACACTGACCGCCACCTTCACTTCTCAAGTAATTTCCTGGTACCCCTTACAGGCTGGGTCATCCTGGGAGCCCAGGTCAGTGAGCAAGTAAATCCCTGCCTCTATGGAGATTTGAACACATGACCACTAGGCCATCTGGGAACCATGCCAGCCACTACATTATCGCAGCTTCCATGTGTTAATGTAGTTTCAGCATATATTTTATTAAACATGTTACTAGCTGTATGGCAGTGAATTTTGGAATGTAAATGAACAAATTAAGAAGAAATTAGAAGCAACAGAGATGTGGTTCTTGAGATGAATGTTGCGAATTCTTTGGACTGCCAGAGTAACTAACAATTGTCTGAAACAGGCTAATGAAACTAGAACATTATATAAAACAATAAGAAAGAGACAAACGCTTTCTTTGGTCATGTGATGAGAAGATAGGCATTGGAGAACATCGTGACAACTGGAAAGATCAAGGGGAAGAGAGGCAGAGGCAGACCAAGAGAAATGATGAAATGGATGGATTGAGACGGTGGCATGGAGGAATATCATCAGCAGAGTTGATCCAGAACACCAAAGACCGAGATCTGTGGAGAGCGATGAACGCCTACACCAGCTGGAAGTGCATTTGATGATGGTGATGATGTTACTTCATTTGTGCCCATTGATTTTTGGGATGTTACAAAAGAACATGATAAAAACTTACCCGACATTTATCTTTATATTCACGCTGTAATTCTGTGTACCCCTCATCCTGCTCTTCCAGCTGATCCTTCAGGAGCTCCACCTGGTAGGTTAATGACTGCTTTTCATTGTCAAGCTGAGCGCTGGTCATCATGGCCGCTTTGTATTTCTCTTCCAGCTCTCGAAGCTCTGCCTAAAACAGTCATCAATGTGCCAAATGTTGACTTCTCATTGCTCAATATGAGAGGAGATATTAGTATTATAACATTATTAATGTACAAAACAGTCATTCTCAATCTGAGAGACAGTCAAACTGAAGGCGAAAAGAACAAGATCTTGCACAAAAGAAAGCTGATCTGACTAGCTACTTACTATTGAGCTCCAAAACAAAAATAAATATTTTAAAAACTTTTAGACGTGCAATTTTTCTTGCTTTGATTTATTATTAGTTTATTAATTTAAGAACATGGAAATTAAAAGTGGTGTTTTTTATAATATTGCATTATTGATTTAATCAGAAACGGTGTCCACATTTGTAGCCTACAGTCAGTTTATTCAAGCACAACTAAAGTGCACACATAAAGAGTGAGGGATGGGTTAAAGATTACTTCTAAAGCAGGGTCAGGGTTAAATTTATCGTAGGCACACAGCAAAAAAAAAAAAAAAAGGTAACAAAAATTGGAGTGAAGATAAGTTTTAGTAAAGAAGAAAATGTAAGAATTGTCCAGAAAATTAAAAAAAAACATGGCATGCTGTTTTTAGGAGATACACTAAAATGATTATCATTGTTTGTTAAAATACATATTTTGAGAATAATTATTATTAAATGTTTACAGAATAACACAATGCTGCCAAATGTTACATGAGAGTAATAGATTAGATCATATATGCCTAGCTGTCTCTGCTTGATCATTTTCATTTAATGCTACTTATCTACAGCAATATGTCATGGAATGTATAAAGTTAAATAGCTGTATTCTGCATAAAAATTAATTCTTATCCTCCCATCTGAGAACATATTAATCACTGGACTATATTTGTCCAGATATGTTGACAACAATGTTATATCTTTAGCATTGTTTTGTGTTGTGCCGTATGTTCCTGTCTGACTCCAGGTACAGCATTCTTCCTTTGCCCTTTATCCCTATGTTGAGGCATAGACCCTCAACCAGCTCACCTCTAGCCATCCAATCTTTTGCTAGCCACTGCAGCTCTCTCATGTTCTCCCCAGATTATATATCTGCCTTTAATTCTCTTCTCCATGTGCTTTTCAGGCTTCTGAGAGCTAGAAGAACTCAACCATCAAATACTGTTGGCACCTGTAAATCTCACACAAATGTCGTTCCTCCTGTGGGTTCTAGACAAGAGAGTCTAGTTATACTCTCCTCAGGTTTCCTCATTGTTTGTCCCATGCAGATGGTACAAATAACTGACACTCCTGCAAGAGAGAAACAATAATTGCAGCCTTTCTGTAAGGACCTTAATTCCATAGTGCACTGGTTTAACAAGGCCGCTGCTTCTCCTTTTGTTCACTTGAAATAAATTGTGTATTTATGCAATGTTGTCTCTTGTATACTTTTCACTATAACAAAGTAGTTGTCCAACAATGATTGCTAGATTTCTAAACTAGAACTGGGACACATCTATTTATGTTTTGTCTGCCAATGCAGTTGTTGTAGTGTAGAAATAATGTTTGCCACAATGCACTTATTATAACTGCAAAGTCATCCTGTACTGTGATCATGCTTGCAATGCTATCAGTGATCCCACATGACAAATGCTTTAGGCTGATTTATCACCTTTGTAGCAGCCTAACTGCCATATATGATATGTATTATTTTGTCTTTAGTCCATCCACATTGCATCCAGTCGGAGTTAAAGCTAATGAATGTGCAGACCAGCTGACAAATAATGCACTTATGCAAACAGGAAGCTTGGACAGGACTGATGTAATCAATGCAGTATGGACTCAGCTGGTGGATGCTGATGAGATTCTGACTCTAGCTCCACTATATGATATTGGACTGAAGCCTGGTCACAGATGTCAATGCCACCTTCAAGGTCAGGTGAGGAAATATCTTAACCAACTCCTCATGGGAACAGTGAGCATAAATAATTTGAGATGGCTGCTGTATTGAAGGACTGAGCACACATGGGAATGCACAATGTGCTGTGATGTTGTTCAACATAAGAGTTAGTGACTTTGAGGCCAGGTTATCAGCTTACTCATTATCACAGACCTCTTCATGACAAGGGCAGTAGATTCGCCTAAGGGCTTGAACAGTTTATAAACCTATAAACTTAGCCATTCAATTGCATAGTCACTCATGATGGATCTTCTAAAGCATCGTCTGAGAGTCAGGCATAATGCAGCTATAATACACAAAATGTCATGTGTATAAAGTCTCAGAAAACTATCAAAGAGCTACAATGACTGCCTCTACCTCCATTCTCATACTGGGCATAGTGGGTGCACCACTGTGTTCAGCGGTGATTCACCATAAAAATCTAACTGATAATCGCCATCCTAATCCCTCGTATAGTGACTGACAGGATCATTAGTGTATATTACGACATCATTATTTCAGTGTTGTATCAATTGTTGCACTTCTATTTTGCGATCCCTTAAAATAATTCTTGCATGCAGTCATGGGGGTTGCTTAGTCTTATACAATGGGCATAAGCGATTTCTCTGGCATGGAAAGACAGCCAGATAGGGTGCTGAATACATCGACACCCACCATGTCATGCCTAAGTATACGTAACATCCCAATATGTCACATCCCAATAATAGCGCCTGCACTGAGGTGGCCATTATCTCTTTTTTTGCTCTCTAACAGCTTCTGTGACAATCTACTCTCTCCGATATGGGTGGCAGCAAGTCCTCATTTCATATTAGTTACTTGTTGAGAATTGCTGTTGGAGTAGTGAGGAGAACGAAAGAAGAAGAAGAAGAATTGCTGTTGGGAGTAGTGTTCATAATCTTCTCTGAGGGCTAGAAGAAGTGAACATAAAATACTGCCGCTACCACTAGCATGTAAAACAACATTCTCATATGCTTCTATTTTCTATTTCAAAACATACAAATGAAAAATGCAAGGAAAACTTATAAAGGGAGGACAGAATGTTAACAGGTCCAAATGTTATCTCTTCTAAAAGGTAAAAATACTAAAAGTATACTAGTCTAAGCAATAATTCTGAAAACAGTCTCTGATCCACTAGTGGTATAAGCATGTCCTCTTAGAAACAAGCTATAAACTTGGGCCTATCAAATGAATGTCTTCACATGTCAGTCAGCTCTCAGACTATAATACAAATCATGACTCCTACAACATGATGAACATCATTATGACTAGTGTGCATTCTCTTAATTCCTGTGTGAAAATATCATGGTTCATCAACAATCTATGTCTGTGATTATACATTATGTAAACAAATCTTGCAACACCAGAAACGAATGTTAACAAAGACAATAATAAGGTACTCATAGCATACATCCCTTTCAACATAATATTGTGGGCAACAGTAGTGGAATGGTTTAGATCAGTCTATGGCCATGTATTTTAGTTTATCAGCAAAAGTATCCATACAGCAAAATGTCTACATAATGGAGATTGTTATTACGTGGCCTTAGGGATGAGAATGAGTTAGCTCGAAACAATTATAAAGATTTACAGGAAATATTATAGAGGGTAGTGAATCTGACATACAAAATACTGACCTAAACAAAAGGAATACATAATCCTTCATTCAGAAGAAAAAGACATTATTTGTGCTCCTTTTGTGAATTTTCTCTTACATTTCTACAATACTTATTCAGAAAAACAAGATGTGTGTCACTTGGGTTAATTTTGTCTTACATTGCTACAATTTATATTACAGATTAATCTGACTTACAAAGCCTCATCTAATCCAAATGAAAACATAATCAGGAGATTCAAATTCAGGAGAATAAGACATTATTTATGTCCCTTAGTTTTTTTTTCTTTTCTATTTCTACCATTTGCACAAGCTTTATTTGTTTTTTGTTTTTTTTAAAGGATGTGAAGATGATACATATCCTATTAACCATGTCTTCACTTTATTAGATAAATATATGCAGGAATTTATTTTTACTGACTTAGAAAATATATACAAGAAAAAAAATTACAATTTTGCTGTCATTGAATACTGCTAATACGCTGGCTGGACAAGTCAAATACGCTGGATAGGAAGTATTGTGTCTATGTAAAAAAGTATTTAAAAAAAGCAAACAAACCTTTCACACAAATGGAGACATATTGGGCACATGGTGCTAGTCCAATATTTTAAAAGACCAATCAACACTCGTGGGACAATCTTGTAAATACCATGCCGGCTGCTTTCACTTCCCGCTACCCATTTGAGGCTGGGTCAACTTGGGAGGCCAGGTTAATTTTTCAAATCCACTTTGATGTGAGTTTGAACCCATGGCCCACCAGGCTGGCAGTCAAGCATGTTAGCCACTGCACTACCGTGGCTCCCCATTTCTGTCCATGACTCGTTTGTCTAGACTGCGGCATAATTCTTCTTCTTATAATCCGTGGCATATGGTGGTCATCATACCCTGCTTCATATGTTGCGAATCATTTTTGATACACATGCTTGACATGATGTCAAGCTATCTAGCATCTCCTCTCTAGATCATCCTCTCATCTTACTTTTCTGTTGTCACATTTTCCAGTTTGCCCTTTCTCAGGAAATGTGCACACAATGTGGAGTGTCCACTTCTGAAGCGGCACCAGGTCTCTACGTGAGTTTTTTACTTGGTCTTCATTACTCTTCTTATCTGTCCTCAGTGTTCTTAGCATTCTTTTATACATCCACATCTCTGAAGCTTCAGAGTTAAGCTCTCCCTAATCTGTTAAGCATCCCAGGCTCATTTAATATATCAGAATTGGTTCTGCACAATTCCTATGAACTGTTTTCCCCCCACACTGAGAAATGAAAGCCAGAAGAAGATGAAGCAGAATAACAAAGATATGTTGCATATTGAGTTATTTACCACGTGGAATAGTGTTATAGTTAGTGCTATTCCATATATTCAACACTTTAATACATCTTCAATCTCCAATTATCAAGGTGCCCATATCGAGTAATACCCTCATTACTTGCTTCACAACGTTCCGTGTACTATGATGTTGCAATCTGAAAGACTGTTTTGACGGATTACCATTACCACTGTTTCTCTGTTTTTATACTTTACTTTCCACAATAAGCACACTGTTCATTTCTAATTTCTGATTTTATTTCTTATTCTTTTCATAATTTTCAACAATATCTTGGTCAATGACTCACTCAACTGACTGTGCAATGCTGATCACATTCTAATGCCCAATGTTTTCTCCTTCTTCTTCTTTCACCCTTTATCCCCAATAGGGGTATAGACCCTCAATCAACTCACTCCAAGCCTTAGCTATCCCAATGCAGCCTCTTCCTTGTCTGCCCAATATTATTCATCTGTTTCCACTTCTCTACTCCTTGTGTTTTTTTAAGTCTTTCTTTATTTCTTTATCCCTGTGGATTCCAGACAAGTGTCTTTTTATTTAAATATTCTCAAGTTTTCTCAATGTCAGTCACTGCTATTTGTTTAATTCTCAGAGGCGGTCCACATTGGTGATATTGTCATATCAGTTTATTTCTTCTATTCTGCGCAGACACCAATTAATGAATGCTTGTAGTTTATTTGTAATCATTCTCATTGTTCTTTATGTTTTTGATCCACACAATAATAACATTACAACTGAATATTCTAAGTCTGATGCTAAGTTTAATTTCTTCTGACTTCCACAATGCCCTTGTGCTATAAAAGCTCCTCTGGCCTTCTGTATTCTTCTTCTGATATCTGAATCTGTTCCACCATTTTGTCTAATGTTTCTTTGGCACAGCAATAAAACACAGATTTCAATAAATATACCAGATATATATCAAATACAAGAAAGGTAAAAACATGTTCATCATCATCATCAAGTGCCGTGCCGGCTGGCGTAGGCGTTCATGGCTCTCCATAGATCTCGGTCTTTGGTTTTCTGGATCAACTCTGCTGCTGATATTCCTCCATGCCACCGTCTCAATCCATCCAGCATCACTTCTCTTGGTCTACCTCTGCCTCTCTTCCCCTCGATCTTTCCAGTTGTTACGATGTTCTCCAATGCCTCTCTTCTCATCACATGACCGAGGAAAGCTGTTTGTCTCTGTCTTATTGTTGTATATAATGTTCTAGTTTCGTTAGCCTGTTTCAGGCAGTCGTCGTTAGTTACTCTGGCAGTCCAAGGAATTCGCAACATTCGTCTCAGGAACCACATCTCTGTTGCTTCTAATTTCTTCTTAATTTGTTCATTTACATTCCAAGATTCACTGCCATACAGCAAAACTGGTTCTACATAGCATTTCAGCACTCTCTTTCTTACATTCAGTGATAGTGACTTATTGCATAAGATACTCTTCATTTTCTGAAATGCGGCTTTTGCCCGCCCTATTCTGCTCCTAATCTCTGTTGTACATCTTCCATCTGATGTTATAAATGCCCCTAGGTATCTAAAATTATCAACTTGGTTAAGGATTTTCCCTTCTATTTCTATGTCACATTTTGGTGTCACCATTTTCTTTGATATTACCATTGTTACTGTTTTCTTGATATTCAAGGAGAGTCCTTTCCTTGCACTCTCTGTTACTACAACGTCTAATAATTGTTGTAGGTCTGTTGAATTATCCGCCACCAATACTGTGTCATCTGCATAGCGTATATTATTTATATTATAACCTCCAACTAGTATTCCTGGCATCTCTTTGATCTCTCTCATTATTACTTCGCTATACAGGGAGAAAAGATCTGGTGACAAGACACACCCTTGTCGTACTCCTAGCTTTATCTGTTCGTAACTACCCTCTTTATTTCCCATTTTAATTGCTGCTACTTGGTTCCAGTAAATATTCTTTATTATTCTTAAATCTTTTCCATCAGTGTTGATATCTTCCAACATTTTAATCAGTTCATCATGTTTTACTTTATCAAATGCCTTAGTATAATCTATGAAGCACAAATATATGTTTCTCTATTGACCTTTCTATTAGTGTCCGTAATGTATAAATTGCATTGTTTGTGCCCTTTCCTTCCACAAATCCATACTGTTCTTCACTAATTTCCATTTTTATTTTCTTTTTGGTTCTTCTCATTATGATTCTGAGTAGAAGCTTAGTGATATGGTTTATAAGGTTAATTGTACGAAAATCTTCACAATCAATTGCTCCCGGTCTTTTTGGTATAGCTATAAATACAGATTTCAGCATATCACTGGGTAAATATCCACTGCTGTAAATATCATTCAACATTTTGGTTAATATATCTACTCCAAATTCTCCCAATACTTCTAATTCTTCTATTGTGATTTCATCTGGCCCAGCAAAACCATGTTATGAAAGAATAATGAGGGTTGCAGTGAAACTGACTACCTCATGCCGTATAAAACTTTAGCTGCAAAAGCCAACCAATCATCAACAAGTCTACAAAGGGCTTGGTCGAGTCGTTTGAAGGCCAAAGCCCCACTTGGAGGTGAAAGGCAGCAGAAGAAGAGAAGAAGAAAGGTGAGTCAAATGACCCCTTTTCACACTATAAGGCATATTAGGCATAAGGTACGAGCCCCATATTTGTAGACCTATCGGCACTCGATGATGTGGTCAATATAATGCCTGAAGCCTTTACTTCCCAGAAAAATTCATGTACCAATTTTTAGGCTAGGTCGACCTGGGAGCTCAGATCAATGAAACAAAAACAAAATGAGGAGTTTCAAACATATGGCCACTGGGCTGGCAGGTAAGCAGCATGCAAGCTACTGCACTACCATAGGCTCCCTATATTATATGCAGCAACTTGAATATCAATAAAAGCATTTTTTAAAATTCAGTGTTCCAACTGCAAATCTTCAGATGACATCAAGTTGCAATATTCCTAAAGTCAACAGCTTAAAATTATAATAGTTGCCCTGATTTATTGCCTGGCAATATTTCGCTGCATCTCGTCAGTTGCATATTTCAGAGTTATATATCATATAAAGTAAATAAATTAATTATACTCTGGCTGAAATACTTAAAACACACAGTCACTGTTATTGTTTGAATGTGGAGCATTTCTAATCCCCAAGGTAATAGCAAATTTAAAATAAAGTTTTTCTGTCTGCACAAAATTAGTTGGAACCGCCTAATTGCTAAACCCTCATTTGTTATGTAATGCTGCAGTGTGCACCTGACAAAATGCAGCAAAATGTGCCAGGCAATAAATCGTGCAAACTATTGTTTGTGGCTTCTGTGTTTAAATTCACTAAGGGAATACAATGTTTTGAATTATATATTATTATTTTTTTTAAAGAATGTTATGATAACAGGTTACAGGATTTGAAAAACATCCAGTTAGTTGTCCAGATTTTTATAAACACATTAAAGTAATATCATGATAGTTACAGTTGTAGAGATGTGAAGTGTTGTTCTTTAAATATACTAGTTCATCACATCATGGACTGGAATGACGGGACTCATGTACCTGAAGTCTATTTTCTTCCGTGTAAAACCTCTGTGAAGAGCTGCAGTGGTGCTATGGTTAGAACACTTGCTTGTCAGCCTGGTGGTCATGAGTTTAAATCGAGGTAGATTTTTAAATTAATCTGGACCCCCAGGTTGACCCAGCTTAAAATTGGTACCATGAAATGTCTTGGAAAATAAGAGTGGCAGGCATGATAATGACCACATCACCCATTTAATGTTGATTGGTCAATAAAATATGTGACTAGCACCATAAGCCAATGAACCTCACTTTATTTACTATTGTTTTAAAACTTCTGGAATTCAATTTAAGAAGCTGGGAAGACCCCAGAGCTGTACCATCGAGTAAAAAAAAAAACAACAATTCTAATCCTGCCACCACTGGAATTTAACTATGAATTACTGGATGAAATATGCATCTTTAGATGAACTAAGTTCTAATTGACTGTGTTCAGACTGATTTGCTACAATTAAATAAAAAGGTAACTATGTAGCATTAGAAAAAGAATTTCCATGACACAAAATCCAGAAAACGCCAAAACATTACAGTAAATGCATCATGAGATGTGGTAATAACATTATTTAAATATAACAAAAAACTGATTGGATGTGAAGGTTAGCAAAACATCACAGCTTAAAGTTATCACCAAATAATATAAGAAGCGTTTAAATCAAACGTCAATGCACGTATGATGCAAGAGGCAAGTTGGTAAGATACCTTACAGTACGACATAAATATAATATAAGCTGTGTAATTATTTTAGTTCTATATTAAACAAATATAAAATTAGCATTCAGACTGGGACTATTAATGAAATGTTAATCTAATTTTTACCCCCAACAAATATTTGTTTCCAACTTAAAGGGGACAGTAAGGATAAGGCAAAGTCATTTTTTTCTGAACCTGAACAAACAACATGGATTGGGTGAATTTTGAAAATAAAAATGTCATGCATGCAAGAAATCATCAAACAGACAGCAAGACTGGTCATTTCAGTGTTGTAATATCGAACATCCCATGCTCGGTAAGTAAGCTTCCTCAAAACGTGAAGCATGTATCTTTGAACACCTTGGGTATCCACTACTCACCATTTTAAGAGCTCTTTTCTGTTAATGTTGATGAACAAAACAAAAGCAAATAAATCTATTTTTGAAAAGATTACATGAACATTTTTTTCAAACCTTCTAGCTTCCTAGCAATTAATGAGAAGTACCAAACCAGTACCAGGCTTAGAATATTTAACTCTAATGTCAACCATTACTGTTATATGGATCAGTACCAGGCTTAGAATATTTAACTATAATGTCAACCATTACTGTTATATGGATCAGAAATACAGAGAATAACAAAAACAACTGCTAATCAATTATAACCATTCATTAATTGTTGTCTGTGCAGAATAGAACTAAAATGTTATGACAGGATAACCAGTCAGGAGTTCATATTGCGGCAAGAAAGCAAATTCATGTGAATCAAACAGTAATGAAAAGACTGTGCTCAAAAGGATACACATTATGAAAACTGCTTGTCAGCATAACTAGAGAGTCCTTTCTCTGGGATTCACGAGGCAAAGGTAATATAGAATGTCTAAAAACACATGGAGGAGAGAGAGGCAGATATGGGAAAGACATGGGAAGAACAAGAGATTTGAAAAACAGAACGGCTTGGCGTGAGTTTGTTGAGGGCCTATGCTTCATCGTGAGATAAAAATAAAAAGAAAAAGAGGGGGGAGTAGAAGGATGAGGAAGAGGAGAAGAAAAGGAAGAAGCAGGAGGAGGAAGAGAAAGATGAAGATGATGATGATGATGATAATTGTGGAGGAGGAAAAGAAGAAGGAGAAGAAATGGGAGACTTGATTTAGCTCTTTCTAGCTCTTTTAACATAAGAGTAATTGACTACACCATGTATAAGCAATAAAGTTATATTAGTTAAACTTGCAAAGTCATGTCTATGCTAATATGTTAGGGTGTCTATGACCTCCATTTTAATTAAATTATTATTCCGTCATTCAAGAATGTTACATGTAAGAAACCAAGTTAGAATACAACATGTTAGATAATATTACAAAGTGGACAAAAGAATGCTAAACAAACGTGGTTTTAAAATGTGGCTAATGCTGCAGTAAAATTTCTTTTTAAAAAAAAAGACATTTCAATAATAGAAGGTTAATAATAGACAAAAGATAAATATCAAACCCAGTGCTCATCAACTAATGTGCAACTGTGATGTATGTTCAAGACAATGCAAACTACATATTAAGAATACAAACAAACTGCAAGAAAATAGCTAATGATAATTCAGACTAAACAACCTTGCAGACAGAATAATTAACAAAATAACAACTTACTGCTAATTTTCCTGGTTAATGCTATGCATTAATCTACAAATATTTATCTTCTCATTTAAATACAAAAGAAATAATTATACTTTTATACATCAAAGTTGAAAACCACATAGACTGCACAAGCTGCACCAATATCTGTGTTCATTGTCCCTATTACTTCATAAATATCCATGTTCATCATGTTCATTAGATAGACAAAATGACAATGATAAGAATTTCTGCCAACATGTTGTGTAATACTTCTAATAAGATGTTAGGTCAAATAAGACAACCAGTCATAAGCCAAACTTCTATGGTAAAAAATGTACGCAATACTGCACGACAAAAGAGTGTACCTTAAAATCTGTTTCCTTTGCATCGGAGTCATTAGATTCAGTGCTTCCTCGCCGCGAACCAGCTCTTGATCCAGATAACTGCTGTCGAATCTGTAAAAATAATATGAACATTTGCAATTGACCTGTGTCAGCTTCAGCCAGGATATCTGACATTTTCAAATGATATACAAAAAATGACAAATGTTCTTGAGAAGAATAAGTTTCTGTTCTCTAGTAATGTTTAGAGGGTGCTGTTATTGTACACTGAACACAGGTTAGAATTAAACTCTAAGAAAAAAGAAATTATGGTCATCTCCAGGAAGAAAGAAATATCACAATATAACATTAATGTAAATAGGAACATTCTTGAATTGGTGAATCAGTACAACTATCTTGGAGCAGTCATAACATCTGATGGAAGATGTCTTGTAGAGATCAGAACAAGAATCAATGTACCCTATTACAAAATGGAAAACATACTCATGAATAGACAGCTGTCAAATGCAGTGAGACAAAGAGAGTTAAAGAGATATATAGAAAATGTACTATTATATGCATGTGAAACATAGACAAGCTGATAAACATCTCGTGACAATGGAAATGTGGTTTCTGAGGATAATACAAAGAATACCATGGAGAGACAGAAAAACAAATGAGACAATATCCTTCAGATGGTATGGGTGAAGTAATGAGAACAATGAACACAAACTGAGATGTAATGAGGACAATGAACACAGACATGAGTGATGTAATGGGGGAAGTAACCATGGATATGGGTGAAGTAATGAGAACAATGAACACAAACTGAGATGAAATAAGGACAACGAACACAGATGAGTGATTTAATGGGGGAAGTGACCACGGGTATGGGTGTAGTAATGAGAACAACGAACAAGATGAGTGATTTAATGGGGGAAGTGACCATGGGTATGGGTGAAGTAATGAGGACAACGAACACAGATGAGTGATTTAATGGGGGAAGTGACCACGGGTATGGGTGTAGTAATGAGAACAACGAACAAGATGAGTGATTTAATGGGGGAAGTGACCATGGGTATGGGTGAAGTAATGAGGACAATGAACACGGACATGAGTGATTTAATGGGGGAAGTGACCATGGGTATGGGTGAAGTAATGAGGACAATGAACACAGACATGAGTGATTTAATGGGGGAAGTGACCATGGGTATGGGGAAGTAATGAGGACAATAAACACAGACATGAGTGACATAATGAGGACAATAAACACAGACATGAGTGACATAATGAGGACAATGAACACAGACATGAGTGACATAATGAGGACAATGAACACAGACATGAGTGACATAATGAGGACAACGAACACAGACATGAGTGACATAATGAGGACAATGAACACAGACATGAGTGACATAATGAGGACAATGAACACAGACATGAGTGACATAATGAGGACAATAAACACAGACATGAGTGACATAATGAGGACAATGAACACAGACATGAGTGACATAATGAGGACAATGAACACAGACATGAGTGACATAATGAGGACAATAAACACAGACATGAGTGACATAATGAGGACAATGAACACAGACATGAGTGACATAATGAGGACAATGAACACAGACATGAGTGAGGTAATAGGGACAATGAACACAGACATGAGTGACATAATGAGGACAATGAACACAGACGTGAGTGACATAATGAGGACAATGAACACAGACATGAGTGACATAATGAGGACAATGAACACAGACATGAGTGACATAATGAGGACAATGAACACAGACATGAGTGACATAATGAGGACAATAAACACAGACATGAGTGACATAATGAGGACAATAAACACAGACATGAGTGACATAATGAGGACAATGAACACAGACATGAGTGACATAATGAGGACAATAAACACAGACATGAGTGACATAATGAGGACAATAAACACAGACATGAGTGACATAATGAGGACAATGAACACAGACATGAGTGACATAATGAGGACAATGAACACAGACATGAGTGACATAATGAGGACAATAAACACAGACATGAGTGACATAATGAGGACAATGAACACAGACATGAGTGACATAATGAGGACAATGAACACAGACATGAGTGAGGTAATAGGGACAATGAACACAGACATGAGTGACATAATGAGGACAATGAACACAGACATGAGTGACATAATGAGGACAATGAACACAGACATGAGTGACATAATGAGGACAATGAACACAGACATGAGTGACATAATGAGGACAATGAACACAGACATGAGTGACATAATGAGGACAATGAACACAGACATGAGTGACATAATGAGGACAATGAACACATACATGAGTGACATAATGAGGACAATGAACACAGACATGAGTGACATAATGAGGACAATGAACACAGACATGAGTGAGGTAATAGGGACAATGAACACAGACATGAGTGACATAATGAGGACAATGAACACAGACATGAGTGAGGTAATAAGGACAATGAACATGGACATTTATGAAGTAACTGGGACAATGAACACAGATATGTATGAAGTAATAGGAACAATCACTACTAATATGTATGAATTAATGGGAACAATGAACATGGGTAAAGTCATGGAACAATCAACATGGATACTGATGATGTAATGGGGACAATGAACATGAAGATGGGTGAGGAAATAGACAATGAACATTGATATGGGTGCATTGAAAGAAACAATGACCATGGGTGAAGAAGTGGGGACAATAATACGGATATGGGTAAAGTAATGGGCAAAATAAACATAATTATGAGTGAAATCATCATGTAGCAGGTTCTTGCAGAACATCACTATCATTATGGCACACTAAAACGGTTATCAATCCTTTGCCAGTTGTCCTGCCTCACAAATTTTCATTTCCTAGGTGTCTGCAATATACAGTGTCTGTCTTCATGTTGATTGACCCCTGCTACTTCTCCCTGAAACAATGTCTGTCTTCCATAACTATACTTTCTCAAGCACTGAACATTTAATATGACCAAAGTATGAGCAGTTCTGAGACATAATGAAGTCTCTTCTCCCAGGAACCATGTCTTCCGTAAATATACTTTCTCAAACACTGAACATTTAATATGACCAAAGTATGAGCAGTTCTGAGACATAATGAAGTCTCTTCTCCCAGGAACCATGTCTGTTTTCCGTAACTATACTTTCTCAAACATTGAACATTTAACATGACCAAAGTATGAGCAGTTCTGAGACATAATGAAGTCTCTTCTCCCAGGAACCATGTCTGTCTTCCGTAACTATACTTTCTCAAACACTGAACATTTAATATGACCAAAGCATGAGCTGTTCTGAGACATAATGAAGTCTCTTCTCCAGGGAACCATGTCTGTCTTCCGTAACTATACTTTCTCAAACACTGAACATTTAATATGACCAAAATATGAGCAGTTCTGAGATATAATTAAGTCTCTTCTCCCAGGAACCATGTCTGTCTTCCGTAACTATACTTTCTCAAATACTAAAGTTTAATATGACCAAAGTACAAGCAGTTCAGAGGTATAATTAAGTCTCTTCTCCAGGGAACAATGTCTGTCTTCCGTAACTATACTTTCTCAAGCACTGAACATTTAATATGACCAAAGTATGAGCAGTTCTGAGACATAATGAAGTCTCTTCTCCCAGGAACCATGTCTTCCGTAACTATACTTTCTCAAACACTGAACATTTAATATGACCAAAGTATGAGCATGTTCTGAGACATAATGAAGTCTCTTCTCCCAGGAACCATGTCTGTTTTCCGTAACTATACTTTCTCAAACATTGAACATTTAATATGACCAAAGTATGAGCAGTTCTGAGATATAATTAAGTCTCTTCTCCCAGGAACCATGTCTGTCTTCTGTAACTATACTTTCTCAAACACTGAACATTTAATATGACCAAAGTATGAGCAGTTCTGAGACATAATGAAGTCTCTTCTCCCAGGAACCTTGTCTGTCTTCCATAACTATACTTTCTTAATTAAACACTTAACATTTAATATGACCAAAAGTACAAGCAGTTCTTAGACATGATGAAGTCTCTTCTCCCAGGAACCATGTCCGTCTTCCGTAACTATACTTTCTCAAACACTAAAGTTTAATATGACCAAAGTATGAGCCGTTCTGAGACATAATGAAGTCTCTTCTCCTAGGAACAATGTCTGTCTTCCTTAACTATACTTTCTCAAACATTGAACATTTAACATGACCAAAGTATGAGCAGTTCTGAGGTATAATTAAGTCTCTTCTCCCAGGAACCATGTCTGTCTTCCGTAACTATACTTTCTCAAACACTGAATGTTTAATGTGACCAAAGTACGAGCAGTTCTTAGACATGATGAAGTCTCTTCTCCCAGGAACCATATCTGTCTTCCGTAACTATACTTTCTCAAAGACTAAAGTTTAATATGACCAAAGTACAAGCAGTTCTGAGACATTATGCTGTTTATGAGCCAGCTGCCTTTGATGTTCA
Source organism: Cepaea nemoralis (assembly GCA_014155875.1). Classification (NCBI taxonomy): domain Eukaryota; kingdom Metazoa; phylum Mollusca; class Gastropoda; order Stylommatophora; family Helicidae; genus Cepaea; species Cepaea nemoralis. The sequence continues at coordinate 119,148 of JACEFZ010023524.1, forward strand.
GATCTTGTAGATCTTATATTGTTATTTTTCTTGGTGCATGATTTTCTAAGGACTTTTCTGTAACATTTACATTCAAAAGCCCCAATTTTTTGCTTTAGTGATTGTAAATTGGTCCATGAGTCACATCCGCCTGTTGCAATAAAAAAAATGTTGCTTGAATTGTTTGCTGGTCTTGTGCCATTCTTACTTCTGCTCAATCTCTGCACTGCTATGGCCAGCTGTGTCTGACTTCTTGTGAATACCCCCCCACTGTTATTGATTATCAAGCCAAGATATTCAAACCTGGTGCCATTTTCAAATTCTCCATTCTTGATTGTGATTTTTGGTTGGCACGCAGCTTTGTCCGTGGACATTATTTTTATTATCTTGTTCAGAAAAAGATTGATTTCCTGTGTTACTTGACAGACAGGAGAATCTGCAAACATGAGTTCTCTGAGCGAGGTAATAAAGGAACATTAACACCAAATTGGATAAAATAATGGGGGAAATTAACACACGTAAGGATGAAGTGATGAAAACAATAAACATGGATATGGATAGAATAAAGAGGACAATGAACATGGCTATAGGTGAAGTAATGGGGCAAATCAACATTTATTTGGGTTAAGCAATGGGGAACATGAGCATGGATATGGGTTCAGTAATGGAGACAATATACATATGGGTAAAGCTACAAGAACAATGAGCACAGACACAGGTAAAGTATTGGAAACAAATAATGACAAACTTTTGAGTGATGACACAGTCTCTGTCACAATGAGACTAATAAAATGAGATACCAAGCTGGAAACGCATATGCGTTGATAGCACAGAAGTTTACACAACCAGTATACATCACTTCAATGTATCATCATAATCCAGTATCATGCCGGCTGGCGTGGATGATCATGCCTCTCAACAAATTGTGATCTCTGATGTCATGGATCAATTTGTGTGTTGATGCTCTTCTGTGCCATAACACAAGAAGACTGTCAAGAATCTTCTCACGCTGTCTTCCTCTATCTCTCTTTCAGCAAATCTTTCCGGTTGTCACATGTTCCAGTTTTTATCTTCTCATAACGTAGCCAAATAAAGATGACTGCCTCTTTCTGATGTTTGTGATAAGTTGTCATTGCTACTCAGCTTCTCTAAAAACGTCCTAATTGCTCATTTTGGCTGTCCAATTAATTTTCAGCATTCTTCTATAAAACCACATCTTCAAGGCTTCCAGGGATTTTTTCCCGTTTACTAATTGTCCAGGACTCACAGCCAGATGTTAAAACTGGTTCTATGTAACATGCAAGAAATCTTTTTCTAACTTTCAAGGACAATGGCGCAAAATGTTCTTCATTTGATAGAATGCAGTTTTTGCTTGTCCTATTCTGCTCTTTATCTCAGTGATGCATCTTCCGTATGATGTTATCCATGTGCCTAGATATCTATATATACATATGTCAAAAGAGAATGAGCATCAACAGGCTTACTCAAGGTGCCATAATGTGAATTCTGGAAACAAATAACTAACCTAACCTGACCATAGTGGATCATGAAAAGATAAATGCATCTAAGACTTTCAACATCATAAAATCTTATCAAGATTTATTTATTTGTTATTATTTATAGTTCATAAAAACCACTGGATACTTAAGAATCACATGCAGTGTGTAAAGACTGCCAAGAGAAGAACATAAAGGCGTATGAAAACAGAATATGTAACAATTAATAAAGAAGCATATAAAACAATTAGCATACCTTAGCAGTTGCATGTTCATTTGTAAGTTCGTAAATTCTATCTTGTTTTGCTTCAGACTGAAATAGATAATATAGACATCATTAAATGATTTCAACTTAAATATAAATAATAAACTTCTGGGCAAGATATGATGTATTGGTACTCAGTTTTATGTGCTAATATGTTCCTGTATTATTATCAATTCTTAGGCCTGCCTTTTGTTACCAGTATGGGTTTTTTAAAACTCTTATTTCCACCACTCTATCATCCACTTGCTTCTTCCACGAACACATGTCTCATCTACCTACCTAATTACCTACCTACCCAATACATCCATTCACCCAAAACCAAGCCATCCATTCACACAAACCCATCCATCCACCAATCCAAACCCATCCATCCACCAACCCAAACCAAGCTGGCTGGCCAGACGGCCGGCCATCCATCAATCCATCCATCTATTGTTAAGCTTGCATTTTCATTGACTTAACAGCATGACAATTTTTAGAATGGATCAAAAAGAAGACAAATACTGACACTTTACATGAGCACTGAAGAAGACTGGCTCATCAACAGCATTCATGTCTCATAAGCTGAAATACTTTGGCCATTTTAAGCATCACCGTGATTTAAAAGGAACAGTAATGAAAGTCATGATTCTAGGAAGAAAAATAACAGGGCGATCAACATATCAGTGGAAACGGAACAATAAAGACACCATGGGCATTACAATGCATGAGGCAGGGGAAATGGAAAGTAGCAGAGAAGTCTTTCTGTCCAGATGGAAGTGATGATATCATCATCTTTCCAGTAATTGGAGCAATCATCTGCAAAAGACCTGCTACTTAATATTCTCTTAGTAAAGACTCAAATGGATGAGTGAAATTACATCCAGTGTAACAAGCAAGGATTTACTCAAGGTACTAAATTTATTTGCATTCATTAAGTGGAGCAATAAAGGTGAGAAAGTTTTATTGAGAGTTATGTACACCTAATTCTGATATATGGGTGTTCATAATAGATAATTAGTAGATTTTACTTTTCGGCCTCATAGCTAAAACTAAGATCTACACTCCATAATAAATATTTTTTACCAGCCTTACCAAAATGTGACATAGAAATAGAAGGGAAAATTCTTAACCAAGTGGATAATTTCAAATACCTAGGGGCATTTATAACATCAGATGGAAGATGTTCAACAGAGATTAAGAGCAGAATAAGGCAAGCAAAAGCCGCATTTCAGAAAATGAAGGGTATCTTATGCAATAAGTCATTATCACTGAATGTAAGGAAGAGAGTGCTGAAATGCTATATAGAACCAGTTTTGCTGTATGGCAGTGAATCTTGGAATGTAAATGAACAAATTAAGAAGAAATTAGAAGTAACAAAGATGTGGTTCCTGAGACAAATGTTGCAAACTCCTTGGACTGCCGAAGTAACTAACAGCGATTGCCTGAAACATCTAATGAAACTAGAACATTATATACAACAATAAGACAGAGACAAACATCTTTCTTTGGTCATGTGATGAGAAGAGAGGCATTGGAGAACATCATGACAATTCAAAATTTTGAGGGAAAGAGAGGCAGAGGCAGATCAAGAGAAATGATGCTGGATGGATTGAGACGGTGTCAGGAAGGAATATCTTCAGCAGAGTTGATCCAAAACACCAAAGATCGAGATCTGTGGAGAGCCATGAACACCTAAGCCAGCTGGCAGGGCACTTGATGATGAGCCTTACCATAAGCCCATTTTAATTTCTTTTTTAATCTGCTGAAGATGTAACCCACACTACTAAGCTGGTAAGTCAGAAATTACAAATTACTGCACCTTGATTGCTCACACACAATTGCACTCTCCCATTACATAAATCTACGTATTCAAAAACTTAAACATCCTGGCATATCGTGTCCCTTGTCTTTTAGTTTACCACAAAAAAGTCTAGACATGCACATCATCAGCATCAATTTCTGATATGTTTGTGCTCTCTAAGTGTACCCATGTGTCATCGATGATGTTCAACTGGGTTTTTTTTTAAATTACTTTTTTCACACTTCTTGTCTTATTTACTAGCTCCATCCCAGGTCATTTTTTTGTAACCATTGTTTGCATGACCTTTTTTTTCTTTTTTTGTTAAAAAATTAAGTATGCCCTTTTCATCTCTATTTTTGTGCTTAACTGTCACTTGTGCAGTCATGCGTTTGTTTTCAGAGTGCGTCATTCAGATCATGAGTGCAATTTTTCCTAAAACCCCTGGAGGTTATTGCTGGGGCTGCAGAGTTCAAACTTTGTGTGATAATCTCAGCAACGACTTGCTATACTGCGGACAGAAACCAAGTTAGATGGGGTAAACCCAATGCAATCAAATCAATCCTCTCAACTTTCATCTGAACTTTTTTTTCACTTGTGCTGATTATTGTTTAGCCCTATCCCATAATTAAATACTTATAATCAATTATTTGAAAAGTAATGCAGAAATTACAATATAAACATTAATGTTGAAAAAACAGAAGACCTGACAAAAGCACAAAAAAGAAACAGAGACAAAGATCGATACCAAAAATCGACAGTTGAAAACGCCTTTCTTTACATAGACAGGAGTAGACATTGTGACAATCATGACTCTTCAATTCTCTCTGTCAATTGATAGTTTAAAAGAGTGGTGTTGCTTATGAGGAGTGGCCAGCTAAGTGGCTAGAATGTTCAGCTCCCCTTCAGGAGATCTGGGTTCAAATCCTAGGCAAGGTATGGATTTTTTTTCTGTTGAGAGCAAAATGAAAACTTCAACCTGCACATTTTGCGGCGATTGCACTAGCCAGGAGGCCCTAATTCCTCAGACTCATGACCTCCCTGTCCTACATTGCTTGGTACTATACGCAGCAGATGACCAGAGTTGCTTATATTGTTATTTGTTGGCCAGTTATATAAACTTTCCACACATAGCTTTCTTTATCTTCCTCTGTCTCTCTTCAACAGTATTTTTCTACATAAGGCTCTATTTTATATTCCTCCTCTTCTGTTCATTTTTAAGTTGCATGCCCTTCACAGGACGTAGCAGTCAACCCCAGCATTTACGCTTTTCGTGATTCCTGGGCAAATTTTACATTCAGTAGTTTGCCATTGCTTTCTGAACGACCAGCTCCTATACCTTTTTCAAAAAATACCAGCACCGCCGTGTTTTGAACCCGGGTATACAGGCTCACAAACCACGTTCGCAAGCCCTTAGCTACAGAGACCGGTATCTGTTCATATGGTACATAAATTTTATTTGTTTGTTTCTTATAGTTCGGATGTGTGATCTAGTGATTCCAGATGCTCTCAATATTTCAGCTTCTGTTTTCTTATCTTTCCAAGATATTCACAATATTATTCTCAAAAACCGCATCATCACTGTCTTCAGCTTTCCCACAATTTCATTACTCTCTATCAGCATTCACATCCATACAGAAGAGCAGGCCACACACAACTTTTCTTTAAGCAAATGTTTGTGCTTGACATATTTCTATGTTGTTACTAATTCTAGTAATATTCTTTGAATATGGTGATTCTTTTCTGAGAACCAATGTACCATCTTAGTGAGGACTGTCTAGCAGAGCTTTCCTTTTCCTCTCCAACTCCAGAAACCACTAGAGTGTGCAAGACAGGACTGGAACTACACATTTGCGGACAGGCATATGTGAAGGTAACCAGGTCAGGATTTAGCACAGTACATACAGACTGGCTGGGATTAGACCTAGGTTTATCATGTTTCCTTCACACATTTTATGAATTTCATAGTCAACACCCTCCAACTCAATGCCCAGAGGGAATCAATTGGAAAAATCAGTTCTGAAATTGAACATAGATGCAGCAAAGCAAGCCAGACCAGACCACTGGACAAATGTCGCCAATATCACAGAACATGTGATGCTAGAAACAAAATGAGAACTGTTTTAACACAATTTTCCCTCCCGCCCTATTTGAGATGATCACATACAAAAACAAGTTGGTATAACACCAATGCTTGCTTTATAAAAGAAGCAATAAAAAAAATGATGACCACATACTGTGACTACCATGAGACAGTTTACCACAGAAAGCAATAACACTCATTACAAGGACATAGAAAAAGGCCACCCTGTTGAAGCTGAAGACATGGCACGAATGAGGCATTAAACACCACAATGCAAGAGGCACATACCAAAGCTTGTTCCAGACACTAATGTAAAAAAAAAAAAAAAACAGGAAAAGACGTAGTATCAATGATCACCTGACCTGTTAATGGACGCTGATGGCAAGTATCTGCTTTCTGGGTGTAACAGGTATCCATATCTCTGAGCCTGCAGTTAAGTATAGCCTTAGCCCACAGATGAAGGAAACTGACACTTCTTCTTCTTCTACCTTTTATCACTACATTGAGGATAGACCCTGAATCAGCTTACTGAAAGCCAAAATATCCTTTGCCATCTCTGAACTGACTATTTCTTACATGCTAACAATGAGAAGCTCCCAATTGCTACTATCATTTCATATACACCAGTGATTGCCAAAATGTGTGGCACACCACAAGAGTGCAACATGAGGTGGAGGAAGACATCAGACAGTCAAGACTTTTATGAAACTATTACATAAAGAAAAAAAAAACACATTTTTATGTTTTCCTTTATATATTTCATTAAAACCATAACTGCCTGGCAACAAATCCAGGTAGCTTAATTAAATCAGTTACACAACAGCAAATATATCAGGAATGTACTTCAGCAAAGAATGTAATAAAGAATATATTTTATTATTTCCAATTATCTAATGCTGCATTTAGTTTATTACAGAGTGAAAAGTCAAACAAAAACAAATACGGTAATAATTCGTAATAAAACTGAAAAATTAAAATGTATGCTGGAAATTAGTATGTTCTATACTGATGCCCTTAACACTGAACACAGTCTAAAGTGCATTATTAACAATATGATTTCATATTTTCTATATCTCAAATGCATATTTACCTATTTTTCCCCAATGTATAATATAATTGTTCTCAATGTGTGATACAATAATTTTTTAAAACTAAATTCCACTATCTGTTACTAATGCAGAATCTACTTATTTTATTCTTATTTAATGTTGTTCAGTGGCATCAAGGTTAGTCCATTTGCTTACTGGAACGAAACTAAAGGGGTCTCGGTAAGGCAAAATTATTCCCCAGATTTACTACCTCCTTTGGGAGGGGGAGGCTGTGATTGTGGGGATAGTGTATGTGTGTGTGTGTGTGTGTGTGTGGGGGGGGGGGGGGGTGTCTATTCAGGTGATCTGAACTTTGAAGCACTTTTAAACTAATCTTTCTTTTTCTTGAGAGGCACAGTTTCTCTGAGTAAGACACAATGATTCCTATGAATCTGAGGGAATGCATGTAGGTAAAAATATAGTTCAAATCCATGAATTCTGTAATTCAGAATTGTCTCGGGGGGTTTAGAGGATTGTGCTTTTGAAACATTAAAAACCTCTGGGCACCACTAGCGCCATCATTCACACCATGAGCTCTCACTGAGAAAACAAGGTCGGTCCGGACCAAAAAGTATTCCATGTTTCATCTCTGCAAGGCAGATCATCGATCTATTTCAAAGTCCAGTAGTTTGTCATTCTCATATTTAAAGGTAAGACACACTTTCAGAATTTTGTCGCATTGATTAAATCATAAGCAGTATTTTAGTCATTATGATAGCCTGTTGCGTCAGCTGTGTCTTGGCCATGATCCAATCTGGAGCCCAATAAGGTGGGGAGATCAACTTAGCCTAGACTTCCACTGGGAAGGCCTTGACACAAGCGATAAAGATACCATAGTGACACCGTACGAATCAAAGTAGGGTTGATCAGTTTCCCAAAGTTGTTAGAATTCTGTGACTGAGAAGAGAAGTGTAAGGCATATCTCCTACTATTGTATTCCTCGAATTCAGAGCTTTAATTTGACTACCATCATGAGGTAGTTAGAAGTCCATGATGGCGTGACAAAGACCTTCTGTTACACTAACACACATGTGTTACATATCGGAGGATATATCTTAATATAGTGTAGTAATATACACACATACAATATTTTAATTTTTTCTGAATATCCTGCAATCATAAATGTCTGGAGCAACACTCACCCACCCATTTCTGTTTGAAGGGATAAGATTGTCCGGGTTTGTCGCGAACTCCACACATAGCGTTTCTATAGACAAAACTGAGACAGGTGGTGAAGGACTTACCCAAACAACAACAACAACAACACACCCCCCCCCCTCCCCCAATACGCCTTTCTGTCACAGTGGGAATAATTACCGCAGTAACTGTGACACACTTCCCCAACCTTTTTAACAGGGAAGAGAACATTCATCAAGGGTATCTGAACTATAAAATTTGACTCTTTTCTACAAATATCTTATTACATGTCTTAAATATACCTCACTAACCTGGAATCTCTACAGGAGACAGTGGGCTTTGCCTTCTGTCCGGATTACACTCTTCACGCAACAGACTGAGACTAAATCCCAAGACAGCTGGGAGTAAAGGTTGAGAAACTATGTCACCACTTCTGTCCAGTCTAGTCTTGAAGATGTGCGGTTGGACATGTCTAAAATATGGGCCTGCTCTTACAGAGCTGAGAGACCAAGAAATGGGTATGAGATATGAGCCAGGGAGAGTAGACTAGGAATGAGTTGTGTGGATAGGTACACCTGTGTTGTTCTTGTTCCAGGATCCCCCTGAATGGTGACCAGAAGAGCCAGATCAGATACAAAAGTAAACTTGAAAGTTTGAACTGACCAACCATCCCGAACTGGTACCAAGAGGTGAGAAACAGGGAGAGAAGCCACACTAACCAGAACCTATAAACCCGGCCTGAGAGGGGACAGTAACTCCTGTCTTGTGCCTCGGGGAGGGCAACCAGAACCTATAAACCCGCCCTGGGAGGGGACAGTAACTCCTGTCTTGTGCCTCGGTTTGTTAGCTCTCTTATCTGTGGTAGATAGTCACTTAAGTTTGTACTCAACTGTCCGGTGACCTGTAGTGAGCGGCCGAACATTCAATTAATCAGGTGCCGTCTACTCAATGAAGATTGGCTGCCATAGATCTCCAACACTGTCTGTCTCTTGCCTTGACTGTACATTCTGTCAAGCTGATGTTCATCCATGTCTTGATGTTATCCTCCCACTTGTGTCGTTGTCTACCTCTTGCTTGCTTGCCCTCAACCTTGCCTTTCAGTATGGTTTTTATAAAAGTATCATGTCTTTTAACGTGGCCAAAATATTTCACTTGTCTCCTCTTTATATCTTTCATCATCTCTCTCTTCATTCCCAGTTTTTCTAGGACCTCTGCATTTGATTGTTTGTTTCCATGAAATACAACATATTCGTCCGTATATCCAAATCTCCAGGGCTTCTATGCGACTTTCTAGTTGCTTGTTCAATGTCCAGGCTTCCGAGCCATACAGTAGCGTTGAATATATGTAGCATTTGACAATTCTCATTTTTAATGCGTTATTAATCTCTCTAGATGTTAATACTGATTTCATGCCATTGACATGCCGTCGAACATTAAAGGGGGACAAAGTACAACACAGAACAAAACAATATAATGGCCAGAAGTGGCAGGATTATTTTTTCCCGACTAGTGCAGCTCTAGGTTGACCCAGCCTCATAAAATGGATATTCAGTCATTTTCAGAATTTTATAGCAGTTGTCTGGATAGAAAAATTGTGAGGAATGTAACCTGTCACCTCACCTCATGCTGTGACCTAGAATATGTGAAAGCCTAACACTTCACAAACCAACAACAATATTTGACTTGAACTACTTTAATATAATTGAAAGACCTTCACATAACTCATAAATAGTCCAATAGACAGAACAAAGCTGCAACAACTCTCCAACATAATTACCAACTTCATGCATAAGAAGTGTTTAGTTTCTTACCTCCTTCTGTTGTTTTTCCATTTCTTTCAAACGTATTTCCCTTGCTTCAGCTCTAGCAGCCCTTTTAGCAGCTAGTCTAGCTTCAGCCTGCAAAACATCCATATAATGTTATATATGCTGTACATTCATCTTCATAAAGTCACAAACATACAACCAAAGTGTTTCAGCTTCCCCCTGCAAAACATCCATATAATGTTATATATGCTGTAAATTCATCTTCATAAAGTCGCAAACATACAATCAAAGTGTTTCAACTTCCCCCTGATTGACAAAGCACTACCTTCACTGCGACGCTACTGGCATTATGCAACTTCATCCTCAAGAACTATCAGAAATATATGCTTTATAAGTCCACATTTTGCAACAAGGAAATACTTATTATGCACTAGATTCTATTCCATTCTAGAATATCTGGTATCAATAAATCTGATAAAGATTGGCATGGCTGAGAGATTTAACATGCTTAAACTTTCTCTTCAAACCATAGAGTAGTGGCTTCGTTTCTCACATAGGACAGTTGTAATTAAATGTTGACTTCTCATCCATGACATGGGGACGTAAATTACAAGTACCCCAGACACCAGAGAGGGTTCACCTAATGGCAAGGAACACTTGTAATTGGGAAAGAACATTCTCACGTAAACTCAGCCCAGTGCACTCAATAATAGTAGCAACTACTAGCAGCGGTAGCATGTGTGTGTGGACCTCATTCAAGTTAACCCAAACAAGAATTTTAATAAATCTGACAACCTGAGAAGATTCTAAAACTAAGGGATACAAATTTGTAAAAAAAAGTCTTATTACATGATTTTTAGGGTTAGAATTCTACCTAACTACACTACTCTAGCACTAGTAGGTCACATGTTGAGGAAACTTGAGAATAGTATAACTAGAAAGGCCTTTGGAATCCACAAGGCAAAAGAAATAGAAGAAGACCAAAAAACACATGGAGAAGAAAAGTGTAAACAGAAATTAATAATATGGGAGGACATGGGCGGAGCTGAATGGAGTAGCTAAGGATAGATGGACTTGGAGTGAATTGTTCGAAGGCCTAACCCCCAATGGGGGATAATAGGGTGAAAGAAAAGACACTGCTATACCTGACCTCCATTGTTTAAGTAATTTTAAATAAGACCCTGAAACACCTCCCAGTGGTACAGTAACCATAATTCTATGAGCTGCCTGGATTATGCTCAATTAGCTCACAGCTGTTGCCTCAGAGCAAGCCAAAATGTTGGCCACTGTAATTATCACTTTGTTAAGAAACTACTACTGTGAAATGAGGAAATCATCAATCTGTGAAGAAAGTCTGAGGACACACTTGACTGAGCTCTTATGTGTATGTAACACAATGAGCAGATGGCTGATACTGAAAATTAGTATGGGGCCGTGTGCAGAATGTGATGATATCCCTGGGAAAACCAAAAGCCATAGATTTCCTTTTTTTTTTGTTGCTTGCTTTGAATTCAAGAATAGTCTATACATGTGCAACTACTTCTAGTGCACTGGACTGATTATTGCAGGTGGATTAGCTTTCCCTATTATCAGTGTCTCTCGCCATCAAGATAACCCATTCTGACTTCAGAGGTAAAACCATAGCATAATTTTTCAGCTCCACAATTTTAGCATGGAAGGCTGACAAAGTGTTCATACCATTCTTCTGCTTCTATTCTTGCCTGCCTGACGTCTATGGAGTTATCTTTGAGGAGTTTTAAGTCCAGAACTAACACCTGACAACAAGCACTGGTGCTCATCACTTGTGCAGATTTGCAATGGATACAAAAACAAAAGGTCAAATAATCTCAGAAACTGAACAGCTTTTTATTGGTAAATATGCATGCCCAATCCTTAACCCTTTAAAAGTAAAGTTTACTCGTTCGATGTTATGTCCTCCGATTTTTATTTTGTTCAAGTCTTTTTAATTCCTCATATTTTCACCATACAGGAAAAAGGTCTAGAGACATTACACATCACTACTGCACAACTCTCTTGCTTAATTGATACAGACATACTAATCAATTTTTATGACAGCATCATGTTTCTTATATCTGTTCTTTACAGGCCTACAGTCTTTCCCATCAATTTGGAGATCTGCACATATTTTTATCCGAATGATAAATCTTGCCCTATTCAATGCCTTAGCATAGTAAATGAACAAATTATGTAGCTGGTCTTTGTTTTCTTCTATCAAAGGCTCTCCAATATTTCATTGGCACCTTGCCGTCTTGACAGACGATAGTTTGTGCTTTAAAAAGGCATAATAACTTTTAACTATGGCGGTAGCGAGTGTGACTGATAAGGCCAATTTGCGCTGTAAATGTCCGTTCACAGTGGGTGCATGTGAACACGTGGTCATTTCCACCATCATGCACCATCTTACGTCTCAAACGCTTGGTGTGTGACTTTTCTGCAATAATTTTCTCCTTTGACTTTATTCCATTTCTGATATTTGCCCTCCATGCAACACGTTCATCGGCGACTTGCTCCCAATGTGCATTATCAATGCCTGTATCAATCATGTCCCGCTTACACACATCTTTGTATCGTAGTAGAGGCCGACCCTGAGATCTCTTACCCATCTGTAATTCACCAAAAAAGATATCCTTTGGTATTCTACCATCATCCATCCTCCTAAGATGTCCTATCCATCTAAGTCTACGAAGACTGAGCATGGAATAAACTGTCACACAACCTGATCTTTCCAATACTTCAGTATTTGTGATTTTGTCTTGCCACTTAATACCAAGAATTCTTCGCAGACACCGCATATGAAAGCTGTTTAAATTGTTCTCTTGGTGTGAGTAAGTTGTCCAGGTTTCACTGCCATAGAGAAGAGTACTAAGGACACAGGCTTGATAGACAAGGACTTTTGTTTTGGCAGTAAGCTTCCTGTTCTCCCAGACTCTTTTTCTTAACCTGTTCATTGTTGTTGCTGCCTTACCAATCCGGATGTTGATTTCCTGATCTAGGGATAATTTGCTATTTACCACTGATCCTAGATATGTAAAATGGTCTACTATCTCTAGTTCGGCGTCGTCAATAAAGATTGATGGTACCCCATGTGCACCTTGTGACATAATCTGTGTCTTCTTTTTGCTAATTGTTAAACCAAATTCAGAACAAGCATTGGAGAATGCAGATAGTAGACATTGCAATTCTTCCTCAGAGTGGGTTGTAACTGCAGCATCATCTGCAAAAAGCAACTCTCTGATCAGTACCCTCCTAATTTTGGTCTTGGCCTTCAATCTCTGAGCATTGTAGAGGCCGCCATCTGAGCGTGAGTGAATGTATATACCACCATCCTGATCACGAAATGCATATTTCAGTAGAAGTGAAAAGTATATTCCAAAGAGGGTGGGAGCTAGTACACAACCTTGCTTAACTCCACTCTTGATTTCAAATTCTTCAGAAGTTGCACCATCAAACTTGATTATACCCTTCATGCCTGTGTGGAATGATTCCACAATGGACAGAAGAGTTGGTGGGCAGCCAATCTTCTTTAGTGCCTTGAACAAACCCTCACGACTGACCAAATCAAATGCCTTTGTGAGGTCGATGAAGGCAATAAACAGTGGTTGATTCTGTTCACGGCATTTTTCTTGCATTTGTCGCAATGAGAATATCATATCAGTGGTAGACCGGTTCTGTCGAAAGCCACACTGTGATTCGGGGTAGACTTGATCTCCTAGGACTTGAAGTCTGCGCAGAACAATTCTGGCAAATACTTTTCCAACAATACACAGAAGTGAGATACCCCTATAGTTGTTGCAGTCGCTCCGATCGCCCTTGTTCTTGTACAGTGTTATGATGCTTGAATCTTTGAAATCCTGTGGGACTTGTCCTTCACGCCAGCATAGCTCTATTAGCTGGTGGATCTGTATAGTGAGTGTGTCTTGCCCACTCCTGATAACCTCTATTGGAATCCCATCCTTACCTGGAGCCTTGCCAGATGCAAGTTCATTTATAGCACACTTAACTTCTGTTATGGTGGGAAGTGTGTCCAGGTGGTCAAGAGTTGGTAGAGCCTCTATGGCGTTGAGGGCATTATCCGCTAGTTTGGTCTCACTTGAGTAAAGCTCCAAATAGTGCTCGACCCATCTGTCCATCTGCTGTTTCTTATCAGTGATGACTTCTCCAGTCAAGGTTTTCAATGGTGCACTTCTTTTGATCACTGGACCACAGGCTTTCTTTATTCCTTCATACATGCTTCTTATGTCTCCCTTATCACTTGCGATTTGAATGGACTCACTTAACTTGATCCAATAATCATTTGCACACTGCCTGGCAGCCTTTTGCACATCCTTCCTAGCTTGCCTTAGCTCACTCAGAGTGTTACGCGTTGGTCTTTCCTTGTTTCTTAAGAGAGCTTTCTTCTTCTTATCAATCAAGGGCTGCAGAGTCTCGCTGTTGGCCGCAAACCAGTCCTGCCTCTTATGATCCACAGTGCCGTAAACCCTTACGGCAGTTTTACAAAGAGTTTCCTTAATTTGACCCCACTTTTCATTTACTGTACAATTTTCTGGTGTATCAGTGAAAGCGTCTTCAAGTTGCTGTTGAAACTGAAAGCACTTTTCAGGATCATGAGTGTTAATAATATTAATCCTGGGGCTAGATTTGTGTTTAGCTGTGTAGATTCTCTTTGGTCTCAGTCTAACCCTTGCAACAACCAAAGAATGATCCGTATCACAGTCAGCACTGTGGTAACTACGAGTCAATGATATATGGTTCAGATGTTGTCTCCGTGTGATGATGAAGTCCAGCTGGTGCCAATGGCCGGATCTTGGATGTTTCCATGTGACCTTATGCATCTCTTTTGTTTTAAAAAAAGAGTTTGTAATACATAGGTCATTACTAGGTGCAATGCTCCAGCAGCCTTTGCCCATTTTCATTCATGCGACCGATGTTGTATTTTCCAAGGCACACTGGCCATGAACTTGAGTCCTTGCCCACACGAGCATTGAAATCACCGAGCATATAAATGTAGTCGGATTTTGGAACTGCCTTGATCACAGAGTCTAACTCCTCATAGAACAAATCCTTCACATCATCAGAGGAATCGAGTGTCGGTGCATATGCAGTAATAATGGTGGCAAACCCACAAGAGGTTGCCAAGCGCAGGGATAATAGTCTTTCATTTCCTCCTGCTGGAATTTCAATCATTCCCAGTAGCGAATTCTTCACTGCAAAGCCCACACCGTGTTGCCTTTTTTCTGCCTGCCCTTTACCCTTCCAGAAAAAGGTGTAGTTGTTTTCCCTGAGTGACCCTTCCTCAGCGAGGCGAGTCTCCTGCAGGCCAGCAATATCAATGTTAAGACGATTGAGTTCAGCATCAATCACAGCCGTTTTTCTCACATCGTCAATATTGGTCAAGTCAGTGGAAAATCCTGGACACATGGTTCTCACGTTCCAGGTTGCAAGCCGTAGCTTGAGGTTTCTATTTATATTTTTGTTTGTACCTGGTGCATTGGTTTTTTGGTTTTCTCCAATATTTATGACCACTATAAATGTTAAACTTGAGACATATAAAGTACCCAGGTGGAAACAGTTTAGAGATAAGCAAAACCTGCAGCGAATTCTGCTCAAACTATGAAGCTGAGACATGGCAATAAACTCAAAACTCTCAGATATATAAACTGCATAAACACAAAACCCATATAGAATTGGATGCTATGATGTTCTCCGATTTAAATTAACACTGCAGTAGAAGATTCCAGTCTGGCAGCAAAAACATAATGAAACTAGCCGAGCAGATTTACTACTTGATAACATCATACAACAGAGCAATTCTTCAATGTGTTCCAGGATACAACACTGGGAAATGAAAACAAGACAACAGCAAAACTAGAAGCAGGCAGGCAGGCATGCAGGCAAGAAAGCAATCCAATTGGCATTTAATCTGGATTTAAGTGAGGGTCTGGCAAGGAGGAACATATGAGAGGAAGAATATGATGTGTTTACAACCAGTGTGTTAATGGGCTGATTAGCATCTACAGCTTAAGACATTTGCTGCAGGAGACAGAGCATATATGAGTTTGCCAAGTGTTCTATGATGTAGATTCTTAAATCAATCAATCAGTGAACAGTGGAGGAATAAGGTCAACATCTGTAGCTACATGTAAAATAGCTACCTGCACAGAGCCACTAAACATCAGAGTGCTTTGATTGAAACTGTAGAAAGGGTATACGAGACAAGAGAAATATCATTTACTACAATCATGATTAATACCTGGAAACAAACATGAAGATTGAAATAGCGATCTCTCGCTAAAGAAGAAATGGACAAACACAGCCTCCCACAAGAAATAGAAATAGGGTCAACATTAGGATTTGACATTTACATAAGTACTGAGGCAGAACCTCATTTGAGTTCTGTGAATCCTGTGATGAAAACTGCTCCTAATATGAAACAGAGGCTGTTGCAGTAGAAATTGCTTGTGAACTGTTACACAAGCAATTTGACCTTGTGAAACAAGAAACATGTGATGTAGTGTTTCTCTAGTTTGGAGACTGAAAAACACTCCATATGAAAGCAAAGACATCTTTTTAGCAGGAAGAGCAATTAACTACTTGACAGTATCTCATTCCATCATATAATAGTACAGTCACAGCAACCTCTTGAGCAATTAGAAGGCTGACAGACTTGCTAAAGCAGGAGCCACAAAACAGCAAAGCAATTGACCTGCATTATGCGAAAATCCAAAAGATTTTCAGAAACAACTTAAGAGAACACTGGCTGAACAGTTGGGCAAAGGGAACAACAAGCAAAGCTCTTTTTTAATGAAATGCCCAAAATGAAAAGAAAATGACAACATCAATGCAACTAATTTTTCAGTTTTGACATTTATAAAACAATTAACAACCTTGTCTGCAAGTGCCCTGCACTTTCAAACTTAGGAAAGAAAAAGCTACTGCAACCATCTCTATCTCACTCTATGGATACCTGGTAGAGCTTCTGTGCCTTCTAAAGAATAGCACTAGGCAGCCAAGAGTAGACAACTCAACAGTCATGAGATTAATAACAATAACAGTATTCTTCTGTAAAAATATATTTCTGAGGCATAACAGAAACTTTGTTGCTTGTTAACTAACTGACCACAATTCACATGTGAAAATTTGTTATTTTTAATAACAATCCTAGATTAGAAATCTGCGTCCACCAGGTGGCAGATGCCTTTAGATATAGAGGTTAGCCATGAATATGTTGTACAAGCGACTGTAGACGAATAAAGGCAGTTGCCATTGACAGGAAGTGAGAGTTGGTATGGCAACTATCACCATAAAGTACAAGGCCATCAAGAGACGCCACACATAAACCCTCTCTCTGCCGTCTTGCAGGGCATGTCTTTTTAAACAAAGGCAACTGGAAACATGCCCTACACAAACTGGCAGAAGTCAAAGAGAAACCATCATTGTATTTACCATTTGTAAAACATGCTTCTGAACAAACTGGATCTAGTTAATAATGCCAATTGAATTTCAATGGAATCACCCTGTCAGGCAGAGAGAATCATGTGCTACAGGTGATTCCCAATAGTCACCATGTGGCTTTACAGAAGAATGCTGAAAATTCCTTGGACAACTAAAATGAGTCATCTAAATGTATTGAAAGAGGCTAAAACACAAAGACAATTTATCACAAACATCAGAAAGAGGCAGTCGTCATTTATTTGCGTCAAATTATGAGAATAGAACTGGGACATGCGACAACTGGAAAGATTTATAGAAAGAGAGATAGAGGAAGACAAAGAGGAAGATTCTTGACAACATTTTGTCATGGCATGGAAAGGTATAAGCAAACGAACTGATACATGCTGTTGAAGATCGCAAGATATGGAGAAGCATGATTGTTGACCCGGTACATGATGATGATAATGTAATATTTTTTAAGCTCCTTCACTTTGAATTCATAACACAGTCCATACAAGCTACTACTAGTAGCACTGGACTGAATTTTGTGTGTGGATTAGATTTCCTTATTACCAGTGTCCCTTGCCATCAGGCGAACTCACTCCACTTCAGAGGTACTTGCAATTTACATCCCCAAGGTCAAGAGCGAGAATATTCTTCTTTTCATTTAAGGATACTGATAAAGTAAATTTTCTACAATGCTGGGGTTTCTTTTAACCTCTTATACATTTTGACAATGGAGAGAAATTACAGAAAATGGATAGTTTTGCATATCTACGTTCACTGCTGACAGTGATGGAAATGTATGAAAGAAATTAAAAGAAGAAACAATGCTTTGAAAAAACTAAAGCAATTAAAACATGAGTGGATTAAACAGATTTATTTAGTAGCATGTCCTTTGCAGAACCTCGCTCCCATAACAACCTTACGGAAAACTTCTCGATCATAAGCAAGATGTCCCGCACCCAATACACCCATTTGGAGATCCACCTCATACCGCACCCATCTTCTCTTTGGCCTTCCTCTTCCTCTCTTCCCAGGCATATACTCCTCCATTATTCTCTCCAAACTTTAGTGACGTTTCAAGTGACCAAAATATTTCAATTTTCTTTGTTTTTATCGTCTTTAATCGCTAACCTTCTTCAATATTCAGCTTTTGAAGTATGGATGCATTTGTTCTTTTCTTTATCCAAGATATTCTTAGAACTCGTCTATAACATTTATATTCAAAGACATTTATGCGCTGTTCAGCTTGTTTAGTAAGTTTCCAGGTCTCACAGGCGTTTGTGGCAATGGGAAAGATGCATGCTCTTAAAAATCTAATTTTTGTAGTTCAGTCTGTCCAACTCCACAATTTATTCAGTTGTTTTAGTCTTTGAAGAGCAATAGATATTCGTCTTTTAATTTCCTTCATTGTCACCATTGTTGGTAATCAATGACCCAAGATATTCAAAATTGTCCACCACCTCCAATTTTTCCTCATTAACATATATTTCTTTCTCCATAGTAGTTTTATCTGTATGCATTATCTTTGTTTTTGCTTTGTTAAGATATAAGTTGTGATTTTTACTATTCAATTGAGTTGAAGTTATTAGGTTTTCTATACCATTCTGTGTTGTAGATAGCAATACTGTACCATCAGCATATTGAATCTCTGGTATGTCATTACCACCAATATTTAGGGCATATATTGCTCCCTGTTATATCATCTCTGACATTTCTCATTATATTTTTGGTGTACAGTTAGAACAACAAAAGTCAGAGCACTTGTCCTTGTCAACATATGGGTGTAAAACATATGGCTGTGAGAACTCTGACATTTAACAAACCAACTAAAAAATCACATACACGCCTTTGAATATAAGTGTTGCAGAAGAATACAGAAAATTCATTGGACATATGAGAGGACAAACAGATCTATCCAAGAAGAACTTAATATTGAAGAAAATTGGTTATTAAGACTGAAGAAAATGAAATATATTGGTACATGTAAAAAGACATGAATGTCTGGTAAACATAATAATGGGGGGAAGCAGAGAAGAATATCTCACAGATGGATTCAAAATGTGGGACCAACAAAGGCAGAACATCTGGCCTATCATAGAAAGGAATTTGAAAAGACATTTTATGGGGAAAGAATTCTCCACAGAACAAGTCACTGGTTGATGATGAATATACATCTGATGGTATCTCTGTTGTTATCAAAGTACTCAAATATTTCAATTTCAGGACATCCATCAAACAAGTGCCACTGACTTAAATTGTACATTTGAGACTGATTCAACTTTTGAAAACATCATCATTACTTCTGTCTTCTTGCTCTTCAAGCTAAGACCTTGCATTGCAGTATTTATCATCACTATAGGCAGGGGCGTGGGGGATGGGGGCAGCATGGCCGAGTGGATAAGAGCTTTGGGAGAGAACTAGGTTCCAGCAAATTAACAGGTGAGGAAAAGACACCGGTAGTAGCGGTTTGCTGATACTGAGATAGCGGGTTCAACCCCTACACTGGTCAGTTGGACTAAAATGCTGACTTCCCATCCTTGACTTTGGGACATAAATTACAAGTACCTCAGAAGTCAGAGTGGGTTCTCCTGAGGGTTTGGAACACTGGTAATAGGGAAAACTAATCAACACACAAAAATCAGTCCTGTGCACTAGAAGTAGTAGCACGTAAATGGACTGAGTTTAAAGTGAGTGAACACAAAACAAAATCACTGTAGGCTTAATTTTGTGCAGCTTCCTCTGACATTTTGCTATCAAGACAGTACCATCAGCATACACGTTGTTTATGTTATGCCCATGAAATAGCATCCTAGGCATATCTTTTTCAGACATCATAATAGACTAACCATATATGAAACCATATCTGGTGCCGGTCCACATCCTGTTTTATTTGTGGAAATGTTCATAAAGTGTTGTTAATTGTTATAGCTGCTGCCTGTTGTCAAAACGTATTGTTTATTGTTCATTATTGTCAGATCATTGCCATCAATGTTTAAATATTCCAGAATTGTTACCATTTTCTCATGCTTCACTCAGTGAAATCTTTTCTCTACTGCCTTTTATCCCCCACTGAAGCTTAATATTTCTCCAGGAAATGACAATAATATTATTTCTCTATAATTTTCACGCTCCAGCAGGTCCCCTTTCTTTGGCAGCTTCATCAAATATCCTTCTCTGCAGCCTGTTAATATTTTCGGTCTTCTAGAATCTGCTGACTAATTTGTGCAGCAATTTAGCTGAGGTGTTCATGTTGACTTTAATAGCTTCTGATGGGATACCATCTGAGCCAGCAGTTTTCCCCCCGTTCAGAAGTTTGTTACCTTTTCTTCTTAGAAACTCACACCAAGGCCTCTTATTTCTGCTATCTCTGGATGCTCAATCCATGTTCTCCCACATCTCTGATTTTTGTCTATAATTCTCTTCTCAGTATGTTTTTAGGTCTCCATGATTTCTTTTTTTTGTTTCCCTAGTAGGTTCCAGGGAAAGACTTTCAAGTTATACTATTATCAGGTGTATATCCTTTGCAGTGCTAGTGTCTTTTCCTGACTTATTATTTTGCTGGAACCTAGTTCTCTTCCTAAGCCCTTCATTAGTGTTTCTGCCATACCATTTTAGTCCTTTTAAACTGTGCATGTATCAATTAATTAATGTTTATAGTTTAAAGTTTAACTGTTTGAGACTTTTTTCATGTCTCTTATACATACAACAGCACTGATTTAAAGTAAGAGTTATGTAATTAAGTACCAATTCTAATTTACGTTAATTCCATTCATTTCCTAATGCTGTGAAATTTTCTCTTGCCTTTTGTGTTCTTATTTTAATTAATATCTGTATTTGGTCCTCCATTTTTGTCTACATTGCTACCTAAATACTGTAAATGCTTCCACCTCTTAAAGTGACATTTCATCAAGGGAAATCAGGTTATCATTTACCTGATTTACTCTCATTATTTTTGTCTTTATAAAGTTTTAGCCCTTGAGACTTTCCATCAAGTTCTAGCACTTTATCTTGTATTTTATTTCATGTATGGAACAGAGAGCAATCTGATCAGCAAAGTACAGATCATCAATTTGCTCTGTGAAAGCCCAATTGAATTCAATTACTTGAGATACTTATATCGCTGTCTTCATAATCCAGTCTATTGTCGGTAAGAACAACAAAAGTGACAAAAGACATCCTTGTCATACTACTGTTCTTATTTAGATTTAACCTCACGAAGAACTCAGCATTTCACGGCTTTATATGTGGCCTTAGTAAATAATGATTTTCTATGGGTTCCCAGCGCCTTGTCAACCTCCAAAGGGATTCCCTATCAATGTTGCCAAAGGCCTTTTCAGTCCATTAATTCAATATAGAGTGGTGAATCCAGTTCAATCTGTTGCTCTATAATTATGCCTAATGCGGTTATCTGGATGGTGCTGAACATGTTTTGCCGAAAGCCATTAGTAGTTTGTCAATGGCATCTTTTAATCTCTCTAGAATTATTTTGCTTAATATTTCTCCAGGAACTGACAATAATATTATTCCTCTATAATGTTCACTGCTCCAGTAGGTCCCTTTCTTTGGCAGCTTCACCAAATAATCCTTCTCTGCAGCCTGATAGTATTTTCGGTCTTCTAGAATCTGCTGACCAATTTGTGCAGTAATGTAGCTGAGGTGTTCATACTGACTTTAATAGCTTTGCTGGGATACCATCTGAGCTAGCAGTTTTACCACCGTTCAGAAGTTTGTTACCTTTTCTAATTTCTATTTAGATAGTTTCTCTGTTAATATCCAGCTCCTCTTCTGAATGGAGGGTATTTTGGGACTGGTCTACTCAGAAGTTTATCAAAGTATTCAACCCATCTCTTTTGTCAAGCCATCTAAATATTGTATTTTATCCACTATTACTCACTTCCGAACTTCTTTATCGGCTTCTGTGTATGTTTCCTGGGTTCCGATTTTGGTAGCTCTGGTTTTGCTATTAATTAAATCTACTTTTTTTTAAATTTCTCCTTTCTTCTATTATTTAAGGGTTTCAGATGTTATCCTTGCTTTATGTTTTTGTTCCCTTTTTCCAATGATGTCTATTCGTGATTCATTCCAAACGCTTCTAACCTCCAATGAACAGTCTTATGTATTCACCTCTCTACCAACTGTAGCTGAACTTGGTACTTATTTAGAAACTATGACCATAAATTGTTCCATAATTTCTTGATTTCTCAAATATCCTTCTCTATATTGATTTCTGTGTTTAAAACATGTTTGTACTGCTTCAGTTTCAACTTCATTTTACTTATCAGCAGATAGTGATCTGAATCTACACGTGCACCTACGAAAACTTTTATGCCATGTAGAAATGATCTAATTATCTTGTTAATACACATATTACCAATTGTATTGGTAATATTGTGGTCTGATGATAGACAGATTACTTTATGTATTCTTTTAGACTTGTTCATGGTTGACTGAATATTGCAGCTAAAGTTTTCAACCAGATGGAGTAGTAGGTCCTATTTCCACCCTCCTTAGTCGCTCTTACTACATGCATGGTAGGTTATAGTGTTACTATTCTTTGATTCCCTGGTAACACACGGGTGACTCAATGAAATACCTTCGTGTAAATCAGCGATTCCCAAAGTGAGCAGTGCCACTTTGAGGGAGGCGGAATATTCAAGAGGATAATAAGATATTTAATTAGCAAGAAGAAGAAGAAGAAGAAGAAGAAGAAGAAGAAGAAGAAGAAGAAGAAGAAGAAGAAGAAGAAGAAGAAGAAGAAGAAGAAGAAGAAAAGAGAGAAAGAGTGAGTGAGTGAGTGAGTGAGTGAGTGAGTGAGTGAGTGAGTGAGTGAGTGTGTGTGTGTGTGTGTGTGTGTGCGCGCGCGCATGTGTGTGTATGAGCTGCAAAATTCAACCAATTATGAATAAGTCTATGAAGGGCTTGTCAGGAGTTAGGTGAGGGTCTATGCTCCATCGATAGATGAAAGGCAGCTGGAGAATAAGTCTGAGAAGGAAAGTTGGGGAGGAAGGGAAATGTTTTCCCCATCTCATTATGACATGTCTTAGAACAAGTGAAGGCTTAACACTTCACACCTCATTGACACTGTTAAGTTAGTTAGTTAGTTAGTCTTTCCTCTTGAGCCTAAGGCGGCGCATAGGGCAGAAGTCCTGTCTCTCCATGCCTGGCGGTTCGCTGCTATCTGTTGTAGATCTTGGATATTTACTTGGCCGTTGAATGAGCCTTCTCTAATGATGGTTCTACGCAGGGTCTCTCTTGGTCTTCCCCGTTTTCTTTTCCCTACTGGTGACCATATGAGGGCTTGGTAGGGGAGTCTTGACTTGTCCATTCTGAGTACATGGCCGATGTAGTTCCAACGGCGTCTTCTTATGAAATTGGATACTGTATCTTGCTTAGTCTCTTGTCTTATTTGCGAATTGGTTCTGAAGTCTGTCCAGTGGATGTTTAGAAGTCTTCTAAGACATTTGTAAGAAAGTTACGTTGTCAGGAGTTAGGTGAGGGTCTATGCTCCATCGATAGATGAAAGGCAGCTGGAGTTGTTAAGTTACACTTCATATAATTAATGATTTAATACCACACTGTAGTTTTTTCTGTAATATTTTATAAATAAGCTCTATGCATTTCTGATACAGACATGCCTCTTTAACTACTTTGCATTTGTTTACCATTTGCCTTGTTTACTCATGCATATTCTTCCTTGTTTTGTTTTTTTAATTTTACACCTTAACTTATTCATTTATCAACCTTTCTTTTTTTTTTTTTTTTTTGCAATCATAATATAGCACAATTACCTTGTTTAATTAAGCTATGGGCGATCTTACTTATTGTTTTGTGAAGTGTTTTTAACAGGTATAAGTTATATTTTTTTCTTTCTTACAAGTAAGATAAGACAACCCCATGGCAAATACTGTTATATGTGTTTGAAATATTAAGCCTTCATATAAATACTAGATCAATGCATAATGTAAGTTAAATAGCTCCCTTTTCCACCACCTTTTCTGTCCACAGTTTTAAAATGTATTTACTGAACCCTGGATATGCAAATGAACTAACCATAAAGCTATACAGCTATAACAGTACATATCTATAAAACTATATACCTCAACGTCTCTCTCTCTCTCTCTCTCTGTGTGTGTGTGTGTGTGCACGCGCGCGCGTGCACATGCATGTGTGTAATGTCAATATCAATCCTCCCAACAATATCAAATTCTGAAAATGTACTCTATCTTAGAAATGTTTAATGTTAAAAATGCCTTTTCAATTACACAAAAACAAACTATGGTAAATCTTACTAGCAAGCAAATTAACAGTGTTAGCTAAGAGAGAGAGAGAGAGAGAGAGAGAGAGAGAGAGAGAGAGAGAGAGAGAGAGAGAGAGAGAGAGAGAGAGAGTGGAGCAATAGATAGAGAGGGGAGTGACTGTGGTACGAGATGGGTGAATGTCTTAGCCATTTCTAAAACTTAACATGTCTGAAACTGGATTCTTCTGCTGTAGTAACCAGTCATCTGTCTATCAGAATATTATCAATATAAATAAAAAGTGCTAATCCCAATACTAAAACCCAAGTAAAGTGCATGGGGAGTGGTGCAATCTATTTATATCAAGACTATGCTAAAACTAAAAGTATTCAAAAGTAGCAGTTTAAAATATCTGTAACACATCTGATTTCTAAAGTAGAAACGTTTTTGAACAAAGATAGAACATTCTTTAAGCTGAAAATGCATTAGTCAGGTGTATTGAGTATATATAGTGCATATAAAGCATTCACAGCTCAGTGATTCAATTATACCTATATTAATATTAATATGACTTCTTCTTCTTCAGCGTTCCGAGCCATTGAGGTTCTTTGCTGCAAATACAATCCGCCTCCATTCGTCTCTCTGGTGGACCTTCTCTTGCCAGTCGTTGATTCCAAGTGCTTGTAGATCTGTATATGTATTATCTCTCCATCGCCTTCTTGGTCTACCTCGGGGTCTACGGTCATTTATTTCCTGAGTGTAAGCGAGTTTTGTTTCCCTATTATCTTCCATTCTTTCTATATGCCCCAGCCATTGTAGTCTATTAGCCTTCATGATACCAGTGATTAGCGGGGACTTAAACAGATCATAAATGTCTTTGTTACTTCTTCTTTTCCACTCTCCACTTTGTGTATCCCTAATGGGTCCAAAGATGCGTCTTAAAATTTTGTTCTCAAAGGTTTGTAACAAGGCTTCGTCTCCTTTCGTTGTACTCCAGGTTTCAGAGCCATACAGCACAACTGGTCTGATCAGTGTTTTGTATATTGTGATTTTGGTGTTACGAGATAGCGCCTTTGATTTTAGTAGATGTTGTAGTGCATAGTATATCTTATTTCCAGAGTTGATTCTAGTTTGTATTTCTTCCCTTATGATGTTGGAGCAGTTGAAGATTGTACCCAGGTATTTGTATGTTTCCGTTCTTTTAATGGTCATATTATCTATTTGTATGTGGCCAGAGTTTCTAGCCATTCCGTCTCTTGAAATTACCATATATTCTGTCTTATCTTGGTTGATAACCAGCCCCATTTGTTGGGCTTTTCCCTTTAAGTGAGTCAATATTTCCAATGTCTTTTGTTCACTTTGCCCTATAATATCTATATCATCTGCATAACCAAGCAGCTTGGATGTTCCTCCAATATCACATTCCTCCTTTACCTTCCTTACAACTTTCTCTAGAGCCAGATTGAAGAGTAGCGGCGATAGTGCATCACCCTGTTTCAAGCCAGATGTTATTTGGAAGGGGTCTGATTTCCTGCCTTTATATGTTACTATATTATAAGTATCTTCCATGCATAGTCTGGTCATATTGATTAACTTCCTTGGTATTCCAAATTCCTGCATAGCATTCCATAGACTATTCCTATGGACACTATCATAAGCCTTTCTATAATATAATAATAATTTCATAATTCATATATCATAAAGTACCTACGCATATATTATATGCCTGTAAAAAAAACAAACCTACTACCCCCTGTAGCTTCCATCTAACTAAAACTTAACATCAACAACTTAGCATGCAAGTGTTACCCATTACTCTGTAAAGTAATCATGCCTAGAGACTTACTTCTTTAGATATCATATTTAAGGCCTGTTCTTCCGCTGAATATTGTCGAACATTGTTCGACATGTTGCTGCGGCGACGTCCTGACGACTGAGAACTCATCTTTGCTCAGGTCAATTACGTTAGTCCCAGGGAAGAAAGAAATGTCCTGTCACTCTATTTGCAAAAATGCAGTCCTTTAGTGTCGATTGTATAACTTATACAAGTGAAGTACTTGTAACTGTATTAACACCGCAACACGAAACCAATGAATTTACCAAAACACAGCTCAAGTTACATTCCTTAAAAATAAACCACAACACTACCTTTTTTTAAAGCTCGGCGACATTTGTTGAATTCATTCGGTATAAACGGCTTCTAATGTAAGAATTACATAACTCCAGAAAGTGGTAATTCTAACGACATCCTAAGTCGCATTAACTTCTTACAGTAAACCGTTAGTAGATGTTAAAACGCAATTTACTATCAGCGAAAACAAACGGAATACTTTCTTAGCATGCCACTCATCGTAACTTCCAGGAAGAGCTTCTGCTAGGCATCCATGTTTTGGAAGCGCCGATAACGCCCGGATGTTCATAATTACGTAGAGCATCGGTTCCCAAACTGTCTGTGGTATTGCCCCTGTTTCCTTTCCTTCTGTTTCACAGCCACTGGGTGTGGAAATTACGAGTTTGTATTAGGTGAGCATATCTACATATCTTGTTACTATATACAAAGCATGAGGTGATATACAAATGAAAAAATAACGTTCTTAGCCAATAAATTAATTTGGAACCACTGGCGAAAGAAACAAAATACAACATGCTACTTTTCACTTTTAGCTTCAGTATACTGGAGTTATTTTTTTTAGTTGATCGTTTAGATCTCAAGCGTAGTTCACACACGCGCTAGAGAGTGCACTGCGCTTATTTTTAGTGTGGGCCAGCTTTCGTTCTTACCAATGTACCCGCCACCAGCCAAACCCACCTGGATTTCTGAGGTACTTGTAATTTATGTCGCCAAGTCAAGGACGAGAAGTCAACATTTTAGTCCAACTGACCTGCGTAGGGGTGGACCCACTACCTCGCCATGAGTCCACCAGAAGATTACGAGCGACCACTCTTATCTATCAGCCATGCTGACCTCAAACTTGAGCTATATAAGGCAGAGTATGCAAAACGCAGTAAATTAAATCAGCCATTACCCTCTCAGCCGGTCTCTCTGGCTGTGGGGTTACAACACTTTCTCTCTGTAATCCCGTTTATCACGCAGAGTCTCGCAGCGGAGCGAGAGCTGAGGTGGTTTGACCCCCGCTCGTGACTTGCGGGATACTGAGCCGGCCGCTCAGAAAGCAATGGCAAACTACTGAGCGTAATCTTGCCAAGAGATCAACAGACAGCTGAAAGATGCTGCTGTTGACAGCTAAGTCCTGTAAAAGGATACGCAAAACATTTATTTATTTATTTATTACCCTCTCTACAGACCGCGTTGTGCTGGGTTTTAACGAGTTGGTATGGGAACCGGTGGTTCAGAAAGCAATGGCAAACTACTGAATGTAAACTTGCCAAGACATCAACAACAGCAGTAAAATGTTGAATATCCTATTCGTGGCTGACTAAGTCATAGGATTATTAATCGGAGCCAGGGATGGGCCCTAATATAACTTCTCTCTTGAGGTAGAACGGGTAGAGGTAATTGTATAATCGAATCGAAAGTGTGGTAAATTAAGGTTTAAACAAAAGAAAATAAGAAATCGAAAGCTTGGTGGGTGTTGTATATCCATATCCAGGATTAAATGCAGTTGTAAGTGCGCTGAGCTGACGCTGACACAGGCATGTGAAATATATAATAACAAAAATAACGGAGATACCTACGAGTATATAACTACCTGGGCCCTTAAGGGAAGGAAATAACATCGTAACCTACCACATGTGGTCAGGAGGATTCCGCAGTTCAAGAGGAGGTGATGGCGTTGGATCGGATACACACTCGGGGAAAACATGATAATGGTATAATATGAATGTCCTTTCTCTGAAACATCTTTGGCAAATGAAATGGAAGGTGACTTGAAGGCATTCGAAGATGAGAATTAGAGACCGGGATAAATAATATGGGGATGCCACGGAGAAAGCTCCGGAAGATAGGAAAAGATACGACTGCTTGGCCAGGGTTGGAGTATACAAGGCAGGAGGAGGAGGAGGAGGAGGAGGAGGAGGAGAAGGAGAAGAAGAAGAAGAAGAAGAAGAAGAAGAAGAAGAAGAAGAAGAAGAAGAAGAAGAAGAAGAAGAAGAAGAAGAAGAAGAAGAAGAAGAAGAAGAAGAAGAAGAAGAAGAAATTTACAAAGGTTTTCTTTTTAAATTATAATTATTATTAAATGTGACATAACGGGAAAATTAGCCACAATTTTTGGACACGTTTTGAGGAGAAATAAATTGGAGAACTTGGCGACAATTTGCAAGAACGAGGGGAATAGAACAAGGTGAGAGCAGAGAAGTAAATTCCTGGATGGCTTGGCGACATAGTATGGTCGAGACAGGTACGCTGAGCTAATCCACGACTTTGGTGATCGAGTTAGATGGCAAAACATGACCGCCCACGCTTACCGGCATCGCACATGATGATGGTGAAAGGGAAAATTTTATTCTGGTGGAATTTAAAATATTTGTTGAATGTTTTACTTTTGTTGTTTAGTTTCTGTAGGCGTTAATATTCTCCGCATCGAACGACAGCTTTAAGTTCGTATGGTTATGCAAGGACGCGATCACCACAAAGCACCATTCTAAACTTTATTTTTTGCATAATTTGTTATATACTAAACAGATGTTCAGAAAATGTGAACAGATATTTAACACCTTCCCTATTTATAACTACTCCTGACAGTGATGCTAGACAAAGTTATAAAATAAGTTATGCTATGGTATAACCCCGTGGAGACCTCCCAGCAGGAGCTCTGACATGGAATGTGTTGGGCTCATGTTTTTTTTTTTTAATTGTCTGTAACATATTGGAGATTCCCGGAGTTTTAAGAGTAAATAATGTTACATAAATTCAAAGATAATTTTTGAAAATCACAGAAGATACGGAAAGTGAAGTATTCACTGTATGACACACTTAATTATTTAAAAAAAAATAATAATCTATTCAACCATTCTGGGTTATAATTGGAATAAATATTGCATCAAATATATCTAAGTGTTCACTTTTGTTTATACTTTTACACAGATATCTATTGTTGTTGTTGTTTTTCTCAGCTGGACGAAAATAAAATGCTTGCTACCGCACGCTGAGTTAATAATGATTGATTGATTGATTGATTTAGGAATCCGCATCACAGCATTCGGGGCATTCCCATAAGTGCTCCGTCCCCATCCTCAGCAGCCAGCGAAGAGTCCCAACACAAATAGTACCAGTAGCAATCTAATTATATGTCCGTCTCGCCTTTCCTCTGAGCGTTGAGCGTCGGCCACATCCCCTCGTCACTCCTCGCTGTCTCATTCTTACCAGACCATGGTGATTCATTTGCTCCTCCGAGGTGTACACGTGCTCCCACAAGGCCGCAACCACATCTGCCTTGTCATGTATCAATACTCCACCAAGTTCTGCAGAGACAGCCAATCTGTCCGCCTGTTCATTTCCCAGCATACCGGCATGCCCCGGAGAAAAGATCCAGGCGATGCTTGTCACCCGTGACCTCCGAAGCGAAGCAAGCCACTCCGCACGAAGCCTGCCCGTCCTCACCCTCGTCAGCATGCTTTCTCAGTCAGTTACAATCACGATGTGTGTGTGCGTGTGTGTGTGTGTGTGTGTGTGTGTGTGGATGTGTGTGTGTGTGTGTGTGTGTGGTATTCTCCATCCAGCGGAGAGCCGCAGTGACTGCCTCCACCTCCATTCTTAAGCTGGATGTTGTGGTATCATATGCCAGTTAGTTAGTTAGTTAGTTAGTTAGTCGACAGATCATCCTCGTTGCACATCGAACCATTCAGTCCATAAGTGCTCGGATCCCCTCCTCAGCAAATCCCGCAGCGTGTAGCGGCTAACGAAGCCAGTTCTGTGTTGGTTTATCAATCTTCTTTGGCTTCCTGCGTAGTGTTCTTGTTTGGCCACCCCTCTTTTAATTTGCTGCTCCCGCAGTCTGGCCATTGTTGTAGATTCACAGTCATCACTTGGTTCTCGCAAAAGTCTCACTTCTCGTAGAGCATTCAGAATGTCAGCCTGGTCCATGGCGCGTCCGCCCTCCACAGTAGCCTCACCTGCGAGCTTGTCAGCCCGCTCATTTCCTTGTACTCCCGCATGACCTGGCACGAAGATGAAACTAATCTTTGCCAGCCGAGACCGCTTCAGAGGCAGCAACCATTCTCTTCGGATCGACCCCTCCTCTATCCTCTTGATCATGTTCATTGAGTCGCTAAGGAAACAGGCCCTAGTGAATGTCTGTGTCTCGAGCCATGTTATTGCTTTACTTACTGCCATGACTTCCATGGTCAGGCTACTTGTGGTTTCAGTGAAAGCACCAGAGTCCTCCTTCACAATTCTCCCTCCGGCCCGAGCTGTAAAGGCCCATGAGCTTCTCACATGTCGGACGACCGACCCATCTGTGTAGATGACCGCGTCACCGTCTAGCGAATTCTCGAAAATCAACGCTTGTACTTCAGCCTCAACAGCAGCCGGATTTTCTTGTCTGCATTTTCTATCAAGTTGGATGCAAACTGAAAAGGATGTGCAGAAGTCTGTTGGCACTTGCACCCACTCCTCGCCAGGTTCTAAGTCCTCAAGTGAACACACCTGTTGAAGAATGTCTTCGGCTTGACCCATCCACGACCGTCCTCTTTTTAACCTGCTGCCCTTCACCTTCCTAATTTCACTATGCAGTGGATGTTGTGTGTTTGCGTTAATTCTGAGGTAGGCGCGTGCCCTGCAAACTTGTATTCTCTCTTCAATGGTTGGAAAATCAAGAAGGTAGCGCATCGCCCTGCATGCTGTATCTCTTGTATATCCAAGAATAATGCGCATAGCTTCATTCTGTATCCTTTCCATCCTTTCTATCTGCTTATGGCTGAGAGTCAGGATTGCCATTGCATACTCCAAAACAGACATGACCAGCCCCTCGTACAGAAGACATAGATGGCGCTGCTCACAGTTTGCTGCCGCCATCACCCGCATCGCTGCCAAACCCCGCTTGGCCTTTGTTATCACCTGGTCTATGTGCACATTATAAGCAAGGCTTCGATCAAACCGTATCCCCAGGTAATTCATTGCCTGCGTTCTTTCCACCGTCTCTGAACACAGCATTACAGTTGGTGTTGGATTGTTGACAATATGATTATTCAACGAGAACCAAGTCACTGTTGCCTTTGTTGGGTTGACCATTGCCCCAGCTTCATCACACCAAGTACTTATGCGATTGAGTTCGGTTTGAAGTTCCACAGCAACCTCCTCTCTATCCTTACCCTGACGATACACTAAAACATCATCGGCATAGGCCAATGTCCTGCCAGGTCCAGTGATCTGCTCACTGGTGATTCTCACTGTGTAGGCGTTGAACAGTACCGGAGATAATGGTGATCCCTGTGGTAGGCCAGGATATATTGTTGTTGGTTCCGAAGTCCAACTGCCACATCTAAAAACTACTTTCCGTTGGTAGAGGGCTGCAGCGATCCAACTAAGGAGGAATGGACTTACGTTTAGTTCAAGAAGCTGAAACATTAAAAAATCCAGTGGTACTCTGTTGTATGCGTCCTCAAGATCAATCGCTGCAGCAACGGTTTCAGTGCCTGAGTGGAAACCTTCATAGACTACCTCTTACCTCTTGACACCGAACCATTTGTGTAGATAATCACATCACCCGAGTGAGCACTGTCCTGAATTAGTTTCTGGATTTCCACTTCCGTGGCCCCTGCTGGCCAAACACCTGCACTCCCGGTTTAATAATCAGTTAATAATCAGTCGCCTTAAAAAAAAAAAAAAAAGCCTGAATTATCGCCGATCATGTGTATTTCGATACTTCATGAATTTAATGATTTATTCAGTAGCATGTCCTTTGCAGAACCTCGCTCCCATAACAACCTTCCGGAAAACCTTTCGATCATAAGAAAGATGTCCCGAGCCCTTTACACCCATCCGGAGATCATCTGCCACATCCTGCACCCATATTCTCTTTGGCCTTCCTCTTCCTATCCTCCCAGGCATATACCCCTCCTTTGTTGTTCTGTCCAAACGTTCGTGACGTTTAAAGTAACCAACATATTTCAACTTGCTTTGTTTTATCGTCTTTAATAGCCAACCTTCTTCAATGTTCAGATTTTGAAGTATGGATGCATTTGCTCTTTTCTTTATCCAAGATATTCTTAGAACTCGTTTATAATATGTATATTCAAAGGAATGTATGCACACAATTAGCCACCGGACGCTGACGCATATTTTTCAATTCAATTCAATTAAACTTTATTTTAAAAGGGTTACAAATTGGGCACGCAAGCCCGTCTTACATTCGGCCCTTCCAATCACTCATCTTTCATTCATTAATAGTGCATGATACATTCACATAGGAAATTACATTGTCAAATGAATGTTGCAAACATAAGCAATGCTTATTACAATGTTATGAGACACAGCCCTCACCCACCGACACATCCTCTCCCACCCACATACATCCCCACCCACATCCCAATCCACCCATCCACAGCCCCGACCCATCCATACACACCTCACCCACCCATACATATCACCCACCAATACACACACACACCCTCCATCCACCCACACACATCCCCCTCCCACATACTCACCCCACCCACCCACCCACACACCCTCGCCCAGCCATACACATTCCACACCAACCCACACACATCCCCCACCCACCCACACACACCACCACCAACCCACTCTTCCCTATTAACACACATCCCCCACACACACATCTCCCCACAAACACACCCATCCCCCAGCCCACACACACCCACCCACCCATATCAACACACCTCCAACCACCCAGCCAAACACTCATCCCCCAACCTCACATCCCCCCACACACCCACACACACACCCCACCAATCAACACACCCCGCACCTACATACACATTCCCTACCCATCAACCCACACAACACCCACCCACCAACACCCACACACTTCCTACCATCAACCCAAACATCCCCACTCACACACACATCCCTCACCCACACACATCCCTCACCCACACACATCCCTCACCCACCACACATCCCTTCACCCACCCACACATCCCTCACACATCTCCCCACCCACCCATACATCCCTCACCTACCGGCGCATCCCTTACTCACACCACATCCTCCACCCACACACACACATCCCCCACCCACACACGTCTCCCTACTCAAATACATCCCCCCATACACACCCCCACCCACCCATCCCCCAACCCCCACACACATCCCCCTACACACACTCCCTACACACACTCCCTCCACACATACATCCCCTACACACATCCCCCGCACACATACGTCCCCCACACACACTTCCTCACATCTCGACACATATGCTGGGGGGAGGCTCTGAGCACCTATGAACCTGTCCGGAGTGCAATGACGATACCCCAACTGATAACTGATTTATTCGCTGTTCAGCTTGTTTAGTAAGTATCCAGGTCTCACAGGCGTATGTTGCAATGGGAAAGATGTATGCTCTTAAAAATATGATTTTCGTAGTTTCTCTCCACAAATTATTCAGTTGTTTTAGTCTTTAAAGAGCAATAGCTATTCGTCTTTTAGCTTCTTTCATTGTGTCACCATTATTGGTAATCAATGACCCAAATTTCGATACTTAACCAATGTAAACACTGCCCTAGGCGGTGGATCTTATTTAGTGGCTATTAGGACTAGTCGGCCACAGACGATTGCGTTAATGTCGCCTTCTGTTATCGATGGCCTACACTAACAAAAGAGACTAATTACCCAATGAACGAGAGCCGTGATAGTATAGTCTTATAGTGGCTAGACGGTCGCCTGCCAGTCCGGTGGTCATATTTTCGAATCAGGGCGGATTCTGACAATGGACTTGGTTTCTTGGGTCGACCCAGCATAAAATATTTCCAGGAAATATCCTGGGAAGTAACTATACAGAACAATTCACCTCGTGTCTACACTTTCCTCCTGGTAAGAATACCCCTCTCCTCCCGATTCAACCAAATGTAAGTTGGGAGTATTGGTCCTTCAAACTACAACTATACAAACAGTTGGATTTGAATTGATTCAAGAACCGACATCCCAGCACTCGCGACATGTCCATACATGCTCCGTCCTCATCTACACCAGCCACCAGCAGAGTCCCAATACTAATGGTACCAAATGCAAGCTGATTATGTGTTCGGCTGGTCTTTCCTCGGAGTACTGATTGTCGGCCAAATCCTCTGGTCACTCTCTGTAGCACCATTGTCTTTAAGTCATAATGATTTATCTCTTCTGCCACACAATAAACATTATCGGAAATTTATCACAAAGTTAGTTAGTTAGTCGCGGTTCCAACTTCACGGCAACGGGTCGTCCCCATTATGCCCTGTTCCTGTGCCAGTGAATATCACACAAAATGCTCCTCACTGCCCTATGTGAACAATGGAATAGACAGGAGTATCGGCAAGCCAACAGCCCGCACAGGTACACTGTGCATAATGCCGCCGCCAGAATGCCAACACAAAAGTACTCCACGAGAAATACAGTTCATTGTCGATGGAAACAGCAGTCACCAGAAAGACTTGATTGACTCGGGTTTTATCCCATATGGCTTGGTCTCTTTCGGCAGGGCAACCCGCCGAAAATGCCGCACAAAGCACGAACTCCGTAGCTCCAGCGACGACTCCCAGGAGTCTCCTAAAAAAAAGCACTCGTGAACCAAAAAAGGCAAACCAGTCAATCCAGCAACAGCCGACCGCCATCGTTCCGAATATGCAGCTCACACTACAAACTGCGAACAGATGTAAAAGCACTCCACGCGAAATTCACAGCTCACTGTGTCGCGCCACGCACTTACTCAGTAGCAGGGCGACGGAACCATAACCTCCTTAGTCGCCTCTTACGACGTGCATGGTAGGCAACAATGTTACTATTCTTTGCTCCCCCGTATGGTCCCCAGCAACACACGGGCGTATTTATCCCAAAGGCCGCGCACACGTTTACAAACAGTTGGGGAAAATGTTCATATACCACTTTACCAGTCAATAAACAGATGATATGATGGTTTGATAGTAAAATGACTATTTTTCTGTCTTTAAGGGCAAGGGTAACCAGTGAGGTGTAGTTTATCTAGCATGAGAGGATAGTTCTTTGTTGTAACAATTCATATGAATTCATGTAAACTATTGATAACATTAACGTTTGAAATGAAATTGAAAATAATATGGGATAGGACTAGATTTCAGCAGACTTTCCAACTTGTTCTTCTAGTTATTGTGGGGTCACTGCTTCAGAGTGTCCGCCCACTAGTACCGTCTGCATTCTTCACTTCGACGTGTCGCGGCTTGGTCCTGTGCTCACTTGAAAACGCGTATGCGCGGTGAATAAATTTACCACCTTATACCACCAGCATTTACTCGGAGCTCAGAGTTGCGTTTGCCACAAAACTGCCTTGTCCGCCTCCACCTCTTGGGAGTTTCCATACGCCGAGTATGAAATCATGATTGGCTTTCTCGTACTCGCCATTACTTTTAGTGAACAGCGATTCAAGAAGTGACATACATTTATTATCATTTCACTTTGCAATAGTGGTCCCATGTAAATGAATTTTTGTTCTTGTGACATATATTGCTCAAATATTGTCTTTGTAAAAAAAAAAACGTGTCTCCTTCTTACACCTGGCATGTGAACCAAACAAAAATAGAAATGTCACATGACCAGAATGTTTCCGTGCAAGTAAAAGTGTTCTGCAGTCTGTGAAGTTGTCAGACCATTCAAATATGTGTGCAGAGCGCATTAACTAGCCGCGATCAAATTCTGTAAACAACTTATATGAACTATGGCTTCGTTAACTGCATTTGTGGCATTTTCCGCCGTTTTCTATAAAGTGCTGCTAATGAAACATTCAAATGCCGATATAGTAATAGACGATTCATCAGGATATGGCCGTGATTTTGACGGCATTGGAGGCCTAAGCGGAGGAGGAGTAACATTTAGTTTTTATTATAATTTGCCATTTAGATACCGGCTTACTGAAAATTACTATTAACACTATTGAAATTAATTTGAAAACGTACCACCGACCGATTATTTAAAATAATTTTTGGCAAGGCATGAACATATATATATAATTATGTGCCCTGACAACTGGCATAGACGTTCAAGCCTCCACAGATCTTGGTCCTTGGTGCTCTGGGTCAACTTTGCTGATGTCAGTGATGATATTCCTTTTCGCCTCCATCCCATTTCACCCAGCATAATTTCACTTGGTCTGTCTCTGCCTCTTCCCGCTGATCTTTCCAGCCGTCACAATGTTTTCTTTTGCCACTTCTCATAATATGACCCAAACATACCATTTGTCTGTTTCTTATAGTTGTATATAATATTCAACTTTCATTAGCCTGTTCTAGTCAATCATTGTTAGATAATTTGGCAATCCAAGTTGTAACATTTGTCTCAAGAACTATGTTTTTCTAATGTGCTCATTCACGTTGCATAATTCACTGCCAATCAGTAAAACAGGTTCTATATAATATTTCAGTACTCTCTTTCTGACATAAAATATTTTTCAAGTTATGAAATGCAACTTTTGTTTGACTAATTCTGCTAAAAAACTCTGTCACATCTTCCATCTAATTTTATAATTGCGCATAGGTAACTAATTTATCAGCTTATGTAAACATTCTTTATATATAGAAAGAATGGAAGATAATAGGGAAACAAAACTCGCTTACAGCCAGGAAATAAATGACCGTAGACCCCGAGGTAGACCAAGAAGACGGTGGAGAAATATTACATATACAGACCTACAAGCACTTGGAATCAACGACTGGCAAGAGAAGGTCCACCAGAGAGACGAATGGAGATGGATTGTATCTGCAGCAAAGAACCTCAATGGCTCGGAACGCTGAAGAAGAAGAAAATATATATATATATATATATATATATATATATATATATATATATATATATATATATATATATATATATATATATACATACAGTCGTGATCGAAGCGACTGTAACATCTATAGGGGTATTTCACTTCTGTGTATGTTTGGGAAAGTATTTGCCAGAATTGTTCTGCGCAGACTTCAAGTCCTAGGAGATCAAGTCTACCCCGAATCACAGTGCGACCTCCGACAGAACTGGTCTACCATTGATATGATATTCTCATTGTAACAAATGCAAGAAAAATGCCGGGAACAAAATCAACCACTGTTTATTGCCTTCATCGACCTCACAAAGGCATTTGATCTGGTCAGTCGTGAGGGTCTGTTCAAGGCACTAAAGAAGATTGGCTGCCCACCACCTCTTCTGTCCATTGTTCCACACAGGCATGAAGGGTATAATCAAGCTTGATGGTGCAACTTCTGAAGAGTTTTAAATCAAGAGTGGAGTTAAGCAAGGTTGTGTACTATCCCCCACCCTCTTTGGAATATACTTTTCACTTCTACTGAAATATGCCTTTCGTGATCAGGATGCCGGTATATACATTCACTCATACTCAGATGGCAGCCTCTGTAATGCACAGAGATTGAAGGCCAAGACCAAAATTAGGAGGGTACTAATTAGAGAGTTGCTTTTTACGGATGATGCTGCAATTACGACCCACTCTGAGGAAGAATTATAACATCTACTATCTGCATTCTCCAATGCTTGTTCTGAATTTGGTTTAACAATTAACGAAAAAGAAGACACACATTATGTCACAAGGTGCACATGGGGTACCATCAATCTTTATTGACGATGCTGAACTGGAGATAGTAGACCATTTTACATATCTAGGATCAGAGGTAAATAGCAAATTATCCCTAGATCAGGAAATCAACATCAGGATTGGTAAGGCATCAACAACAATGAACATGTTAGCAAAAAGAGTCTGGGAGAACAGGAAGCTTACTGCCAAAACAAAAGTCCTCGTCTATCAAGCCTGTGTCATTAGTACTCATCTTTATGGCAGTGAAACCTGGTCAGCTTACTCACACCAAGAGAAGCGTTTAAATAGCTTTCATATGCGTTGTCTGTGAAGAATTCTTGGTATTAAGTGGCAAGACAAAATCACAAATACTGAAGTATTGGAAAGATCAGGTGTGTGACGGTGTGTTCCATGCTCAGTCTTCATAGACTTAGATGGATAGGACATGTTAGGAGGATGGATGATGGTAGAATACCAAAGGACATCTTTTTTGGTGAATTACAGATGGATAGGAGATCTCAGGGTTGGCCTCTACTACGATACAAAGATGTGTGTAAGCGGGACATGATTGATTCAGGCATTGATAATGCACATTGGGAGCAAGTCACCGCTGAACGTGTTGCATGGAGGGCAATTATCAGAAACGGAATAAAGACAAAGGAGGAAATGACTGCAGACAAAGCACACACAGAGCGTGAGAGACATAAGATGGTGCATGATGGTGAAAATGGCCATGTGTTCACATGCATCCACTGTGGACAAACATTTACAGCACGAATTGGCCTTATCAGCCACACTCGCCACTGCCATGGGTCGTAGTTATTAAGACATTTTGAAGCTCAATGTACCATACTATCGTCTGTCAAGACGGAAAGGTGCCAATAATAATAATAATAATTATATATATATATATATATATATATATATATATATATATATATATATATATATATATATATATATATATATATATATATATATGCATGCTTACATACACACAGTGTTGTTGGAATAAAGTGAGTGGAAGCTACTACTGAGGTGGCTAGATTTCTTTAGTGCGGACTAACCAAATATTAAAAGGAAGTAAATGGTTGACAAGATGTTTGGAGTATTGAGAATAACCAGAGGCAAACATTCCTCAGTACTGTAAGGGTTAATATCCTGTTCATTCTATCTGGATTGTAATTGGTATATATATATATATTACAGCTTTTCACTAAGTGACTGAAATAATTTTTTTAATGGTATTGAAAAATGGTGGTGACTGCTTCTAGAACTGACTGCGTCCCATTCTGTGCTTTTTGTGTACCTTGATATAGCATTAGGCCACTCCTTCAATGAGAGGGGCATTATCCTCTTTATGACCTGAGGACAGCACTATCTCATCTGTGTTTAAAATAATATTGACTGCTCCCTTCCATCTAATAAGTATGATCTGAAAATGCTAATCTGATACAAATTTCATTTCCCCTACCACTTGTGCTGTCATATTTCTAACATACCAGTTGCCCGTTCTGGAGATTTTCCTTGGTGAAATAAGCCAAACTGGCAACCCAGACTCATTATGGCTTTCTCTGCCTTGCATCATACTTCTTCTAGGAGATGAACCTTTCATATTAGTTAGCTGAGATGTTTTTCTTCTGTTGTCTTTAGATGTGCTCATGGTTCTGTCATATTAGACCACACAAACAAATGTGTTCCTGCTCATGTAAGATATCTTGATTTCACTGGGAAGTTTCACCACTTTCACTGTCTTGTGTTTTGTTACAAATGTAGTTTAGTCCAACTTTAACTTGATTCTTAGTTCCTCCTGGGGTCTCTGTGGTGAAGTGGTCAAGTTGCCTGCCTCTCGCTCTGAAGGTCACAAGTCCATTGTCAGACTCTGTCATTTTGGTTCAGGAGTTCAATTTCTCTGAGTTCATGCACCATGTGACACTTTGGCAGACTGCTCTGCAGAAAGAAATTTAGCTGCTTGGGAAAAAACCCAGAGCGATGAAGTAAATCCTCTTTGCTTTTAAACGCCTTTTCTCAGTTGCTCTAAGTTTTTGACAAAGTTCTGCATGCTCTACACAGACATGCAGAACTTGTCAATATAGATCAATGTGACATTAAGATGAGCAAATGAGGACAGACCCCATTAAAAAGACTTGCTAGAAATCTGATAATTAGCCAAAACGCTGATCATGTTGAATTAAATATTTATGTTCAATTTAATAATTTAATTTGCTTCCTCATATAATAGGCAACATCAAAATTACTTGTCAACTACCCACAAGAACAGCGCAACCAAATACTTGATTTTTTGTTCAAGGTATCACTTTATCTACTGTAGCTGTACATCATTTCTTGTAAACAATGTGTTTTTAAAATTTTAATTTTTATTATATGCTCATATGTCCAAAACAATATATAAACTTTTAAAGATACTTTTAAAAACAATGCTAAATTTATTAATTTATTTATTGTGTCTTATCCTTAAGAGGAGTTGTGGTAGTATAGCAGTTAATGCTGCCCATGTGTTGCCAGAGCTCTAAGAGAAGCAAGGAAATCTTGCACATCTTAAGCTTAATTATTTGTTTTTTCAACTCAATCAATCAATCATGTGCCATGCTGGAAAGCATGGGCAGTCATGACTCGCCATTTCACTCGATCACCAGAGTCGTGGATAAGCTCAGTGTTCCTGTCTTGACCATGCCACGTGGCCAAGCCACTTCTCGGTCTTCCCCTTGGTCTGTTCCCTTTGATCTTGCCAGTTGTCACCAAGTTCTCCAATTCCAAGGGGGCTGCGTGGTCTCGAGGTATGGTGTCTGCCTCAAGTGCTGGAGGTCAAATCAAATCAAATCAAATCAACTTTATTAGGGTCACAAATTGGGCGCGCAGGCCCGTCTTACATTCGGCCCTTCCAATCACTCGTCTTTCGTTCATCAAGAGCATTATACATTTACATAGGAAGAAAAATAAACATTGTGAAATGAATGTTGTAAACATAAACAAGGCTAATTACCATGTTATGAGGCCCATCTCCCACCTATCCATACATCACTCCACCCACACAACAACCCCCACCTACCCACACACACGCGCACCAAGGGACACATACACACCCCACCTACCCACAAACACCCACACCAAGGGACACATACATACCCCACCAACCGACCCATCCCCCTCCCGCACATCCCCCACCCACACACACTGCCCTCACCTGATCCCCCAACCAAAACACACTCGCCACCCACAAACATTCCCATACCAACCCACACATCCCATGCCCATCCACATACACATCCTAACCCACACATCCTCTCCCCACCCACACCTCAAACCACCCACCCCCCAGCCACATCTCCATCGACAACATATTCCCCACCCATGCACACAATCCCCCACCAACCCACACATCGCACATCCACTCACACATCCCCAAACCATACACACACATCCCCACCAACTAACATGTCCCTACCCCCCCCCCCCCCCACACACACACACATCTCCCTAACCACCCATACATCCCCAATCC
The DNA here is from genome assembly GCA_014155875.1 of Cepaea nemoralis. NCBI lineage: Eukaryota > Metazoa > Mollusca > Gastropoda > Stylommatophora > Helicidae > Cepaea > Cepaea nemoralis. The sequence goes on from JACEFZ010023524.1 coordinate 160,625, forward strand.
ACTCACACACACCCCACCACCCACACATACAACTTCCACCCACCCACACATGCCATAACCTAATCCCCCACCACACAATCCCCCACCCGCACATCACATACACCCCCTACCACGCACTATTCCCAACCCACGCACCACACACACATCCCTCACCAACACATCCCCACTTACACACCACACACATATCCCCCACCCAGATACCACACAATATTCCCACCCACACCCACACAGATACCCTTACCCATCCACCCCACATACCCCCACTCACACACCACAAAAATCCCCCACCCACACACACATACCTCACCCACACAATATCCCCAACCAACACACCACACACCTCTCCCCACCCACACACGCATTCCCTACCCGTCCACCAACAGACACTCACTCACGCAAACATCCTCCACTACGCACCCACACACCCCCACCCACCCACCCCCAACCAAACATCTCTCGATCACAATACCCCTACCCACACACATCCTCCACCCACTCACACATCCCACCCCGACACATACAACTCCCTCACCCACCTACACATCCCTAAGCCACTCACACACCCCCACCCACATTTCCCCATCCACACACACACATCTCCCACCCACACACCCCCACATACTTCCCCCAACCACCACAATCCCCTACTCACCCACACATATACCCCACCCATACGCACATTCCCCGCACCCATCACACACATCCCCCACACCACACACTATCCTCCACCCATACCACCACAAACATACCCTCCACCCACACATCATTCACACATCCCCCACCAACACACCGCACACATATCTCCAACCCACACACAATACACTTCTCCCCACCCGCCCTTGCATCCCCAATCCACCCAACACAATCCCCTACCCACACAACCCCGCCTCCCACACATACTTCCTCAAACCATCCACACATCTCCACCCACATAAACACACATCCCCCGCATCCGTCCCATACACATATCCTCCACCCATACACACATCCCCCACACCCATTCCAACACCCCTACTTTCACCCCCACACATCCATCCACACATCCCACCAACACCCACAAATACCACTACCCACCAAAACCCACACACCCCAACCCATCCAAACGCATACCCACACCCACACAACCCCCACCCACACATATCCCCACACTCACACACATCCTCCACATACACTCACACTTCCTCACATCTAGACACATACAAAATGTCTCACGTTAGTATTGAAACTAGCATGAACAAACTCCCACACTTTACTCACACACATACACTGACACTTGTCATGAGCAGTCTCATAAAAATGTTAAACATGGAGAAAAATGTGTACATAAAATGTATGTGACGTAAAAATAGTGATGCTCTCTCTCTCTCTCTCTCTCTCTCTCTCTCTCTCCTCTCTCTCTCTCTCTCTCTCTCTCTCTCTCTCTCTCTCTCTCTCTCTCTCTCTCTCTCACACACACACACACACACACACACACATTCACTCTCATGCTCACACATTCACTCTTCCGCTCATTCACTCTCACGCTCACTCATTCACTCTCACGCTCACTCATTCACTCTCCTGCTCACTCATTCACTCTCCTGCTCACTCATTCACTCTCCCGCTCACTCATTCACTCTCCCGCTCACTCATTCACTCTCACGCTCACTCATTCACTCTCACGCTCACTCGTTCTGTCTCTCATTCACACTCACTGACTCTCTCACTCAAACTACAGTAATGAACATGAGTTTATATTATGCATGATAAAATCAAATGGTATTTAACTGATAATATGACAGATGAGAATACACAAACATATGGATTCGCGTGTTACATAACATGCGTGTTACACGATATGCATCAGCTCAGCTCAGCTCTCTCTCTCTCTCTCTCTCTCTCTCTCTCTCTCTCTCTCTCTCTCTCTCTCTCTCTCTCTCTCTCTCTCTCTCTCTCTCTGTCTGTATTCTTTTATATACACACACTCACACGCATGCGCACGCTCACACACACACACACACACTAACACATCAACTCTCCCACTGTCTCACTCTCTAACACACAATCCTTCGCACACACACACACTCACTCTCTCAATCACACTCTCTCACACATACACATGCACATGAACGCATGCACGCACGCACACACTCCCTCACTCACTCTCACACATACACGTACGAATGCATGCACTGACACATTCCCCCACCATTTCTCGCTCAATCACTCTCTCCACACACACGCACGCACGTGCGCACACACTCTCTCCCTCTCTCTGACACCCACTTTCTCTTTCTCTCTCTCTCTCTCTCTCTCTCTCTCTCTCTCTCTCTCTCGCTCTCGCTCCCACACGCACACACATATATAGTGAACAATTATAGTTAAACAATTATAATGAACAACTATACTGAACAATTATACCAGTAAATGAATTATGGTGGCATATAGTCGGTATGGATTAAGTATTGAAAGAGTTTTCGGTTAAATGTGTAGGGACTCATTGGAGTTTTCAGATCTGGAGGCAGATCATTCCATAAGTGAGCACCAGAATAGGCGAAACATGTTTTGTATAGGTCCAATCTAGGCTTTGAGACATGTAACAAATTTAGGCGCTTGCTGTTCATTGCATTAGATTGAATCAGCGGCAGAAGATACTCTGGGGTATTTTGAGATATAATTTTATTCACTAATTTGGCTTTGTTGAAAAGGAAGCGCTTTTGTAGTGGTAGAAGTCTTAGATGACTGTACAAAATATTACTTTCAACGTGCTTTATGCCAGAAACCAGACGAATAGCGCGGTTTTGTAGAGAACATAGTCGTTTTAAATTAGATTTAGGGCAACCATCCCAAACTGTGGAACAGTAATCGAGATGTAATTGGATATAGCATGTATAGAATATTTGTCGAGTGCTTTCGTCCAGGAAGTGCTGAATTTTAGCAAGTTGGTAAACTTTTTGTGCTATTTTCTTGGTAAGAGCGTGAACATGAGAGCTCCAGTTTAAATGGCTGTCTATTAAAATCCCTAGTGTTTTATGTTCAGTCACATTAACTATAGGTAACGTGCCCATGCGGAGTTCGAGCGGTGATCCAGTTATGGCTAGTGTCTGTAGTTTTTGTCTGGTCGTTATTAGCATGGATTTGGTTTTGTCGATGTTAATTTGCATGCGGTTTTCATTGCTCCATCTTGTAAGATTATCAAGTTCCTTTTGTAAAGAATTCTCTAATTCACTACGGTTTTCTTGACTAGTATATATAGTACAGTCGTCTGCAAATAGATCACAAGTTGTATTGATATATAAAGGAAGATCATTAATATAAACTGCAAAAAGCAGCGGACCTAGTATTGAGCCCTGAGGCACACCAATATTAAGCTCAAGCTTAAGTTCAAGCCCCAGTGATGACCAGGATTTTTTCTTGTGGACTTCTAGTAATAAAATTTCCCATGGTCTCTGGGTAGTGAGATCGGACACCCGTGTGTATTGTTGCACACGTAAAACATCTCTTGGCAGTTGGAAATCGAAAAAAAAGTAGCCTAACGGCGCTGCCCGGGCAAAATTTCGAGTTAAAAATCTACCCAAAGTATTTAAGGATCCTCGCCGGTGCTACGGAGTTCATGCACTGAGCTGAGTTTCTCCAGACTCAGGTTTGAGTTAGGAGGAGAACGGAGCACTTATGGGTTGCACCCGTGTGCCATGATGTTGATCCATCGACTAAACTAAGTTCTCCAATTCATTTCTTCTCATAACATTTCCAAAAAATTTTGACTCTCTACGTCTAATTTCTCTAATCAATTTACAATTTTTATTTGTCTCCTGTAGTACTTGGTCATTGGTTTTTCTGTCTGTCCATGGTGTTCTTTGCATTCTCCTCAGAAACCACATTTCTGCAGCTATCAGATGTTTTTCAGCTTGACTGCTCATTGTCCAGGTTTCACATCCATACAAAAGAACAGGCTCTATGTAGCACCTCAACACTCTTTTTCTCGTTTCAATTGACATCTTTTTATTAGTCAGTATGTTTTTCATCTTGCTAAAGGCTACTTTCGCTATGGCGATTCTTGTTCTAATCTCTACAAGGCATCTCCCATCAGATGTTATGACTGTTCCAAGATAATTGTACAGATTCACTTGTTAAAGAATATTCCCATTTACTTGTATATTACATTGTGGTATTTCATTTTTCCTAGTGACGACCTTTGCTTTATTGACTATACAAAGGCTTTTGATAGAGTTAGACATGTCAACATGGTGGATATGCTTGCAGATCTACAAATTGATGGGAAAGACATTAGACTTATAAAAAACATATATTGGAAACAACAAGCTGCAATAAGGATTGATAATGAAGTGGGACAGTATCAGCCAATTAAGAGAGGTGTTAGGCAGGGATGTGTGATGTCTCCAGATCTTTTTTCCCTATACAGTGAAAATATTTTCATAAATGTAGAGGATATAAATGGAATCAGCATTGGAGGACGAAACATCAATAACATTAGATATGCAGATAATACAGTATTAATTGCAGACAATGCGCAGGACCTGCAACAATTAGTAGATGCAATTGTTGTACACAGTGAACAACTGGGGTTAGAATTAAATTGTAAAAAGACTCCAATATATGTCCAATATATGTTTTTTATAAGTCTAATGTCTTTCCCATCAATTTGTAGATCTGCAAGCACATCTACCATGTTGACATGTCTTACTCTATCCAAAGCCTTTGTGAAGTCAATAAAGCAAAGATGTATATCTTTGTTTACTTCTATAGAACATTCAATAACTGTTCACAGCATATACACAGCATTTACTGTACCCTTTCTACAAACCCACATTGTTCTTCCCCTATTTCAGGTTGTAGTTTCTTCCTCACTCTTTGCATGATAATTCGTAGCAAAATCTTCGTGATGTGACTCATTATACTAATTGTTCTATGTTGATCACATTCCAAGGCTCCTGATTTCTTTGGGGATTGCAATAAATACAGAATTACATAATTCAGAAGGTATATCTCCGATATCATATAATGTGTTCCGCAGTCTGGTGACTTGATCTATTCCATATTCTTCTAAAGCTTTAATCATTTCCGTTGTGATGTTATCTGAACCGGGGGCTTTGCCAGCTTTCATATGTTTAAGAAAATGTCGAACCTCCATCTTCAAAATTGGCGGTCCTTCATTATTAAATCGAATATCATACTGTTCCTCTCAGTTATCATCATAAAGGTTTTTCACGTAATCTGACCATACATGTAGAATGTGATCTCTTTCTATTATGATTTTGCAGTCTTTAGTTTTTAGACAGCCTGCTGATGTACTAGTTCTTTCATTAGTAAGTTCCTGAATTCTTTTGTGCACTAATTTGGTATTTTGATTGTTGTGTTGTTTTTCAATTTATAAGCAACTTTTCTCAAGCCTTGCTTCTTTTTCCTCCTTACATAATATTCTGACTTGTCTGTGAATTTCCTCATATTTGCAGGATTATTTTTGTTGAGTCTTCTTGTTCCCATTAGTTGTAAAATTTCTTCAGTCATCCATTTCTTATGACCCACTTTCTTTAATTTTGGAACAGTTGTTTCTGCAGCCAAACTGATTAAATTCTTCAACATTTCCCATTGATCATCCCCATCTTGGAATAGGACCTCTAGATCAGACAATATATAAAATCTGTTCTGTACTTCTATATTGAATTTGTTTGGTATTTCCTTGTCATTACTCAATGTACACAAATCATATTTAGTGTTTCCTGTTATATACTTGACTTTCTTTAACTTTACCCTCAATGTACCCGTAAGTAATCTATGGTCACTATAACAATCAGCAACTACATCCCTTCTTATTTTGCCCATTATCCCCCATTGGAGTATAGGACCTATCTCCTGCAGCTCCCGCCATGTCTTCCCAATATTATTCATTTCTGTCTGTAATTCTCTTCTCTGTGTGTTTTTAGATATCCTGCTATTTTGTTTACCCAATATTATTCATTTCTGTCTGTAATTCTCTTCTCTGTGTGTTTTTAGATATCCTGCTATTTTGTTTACCCAATATTATTCATTTCTGTCTGTAATTCTCTTCTCTGTGTGTTTTAGATATCCTGCTATTTTGTTTACCCAATATTATCATTTCTGTCTGGTAATTCTCTTCTCTGTGTGTTTTTAGATATCCTGCTATTTTGTTTACCCAATATTATTCATTTCTGTCTGTAATTCTCTTCTCTGTGTGTTTTTAGATATCCTGCTATTTTGTTTACCCAATATTATATCATTTCTGTCTGTAATTCTCTTTCTCTGTGTGTTTTTTAGATATCCCTGCTATTTTGTTTACCCAATATTATTCATTTCTGTCTGTAATTCTCTTCTCTGTGTGTTTTTAGATATCCTGCTATTTTGTTTACCCAATATTATTCATTCTGTCTGTAATTATTCTCTCACTGTGTGTTTTAGATATCCTGCTATTTTGTTACCCATATTATTCATTTCTGTCTGTAATTCTCTTCTCTGTGTGTTTTTAGATATCCTGCTATTTTGTTTACCCAATATTATTCATTTCTGTCTGTAATTCTCTTCTCTGTGTGTTTTTAGATATCCTGCTATTTTGTTTACACCAATATTATTCATTTCTGTCTGTAATTCTCTTCTCTGTGTGTTTTTAGATATCCTGCTATTTTGTTTACCCAATATTATTCATTTCTGTCTGTAATTCTCTTCTCTGTGTGTTTTTAGATATCCTGCTATTTTGTTTACCCAATATTATTCATTTCTGTCTGTAATTCTCTTCTCTGTGTGTTTTTAGATATCCTGCTATTTTGTTTACCCAATATTATTCATTTCTGTCTGTAATTCTCTTCTCTGTGTGTTTTTAGATATCCTGCTATTTTGTTTACCCAATATTATTCATTTCTGTCTGTAATTCTCTTCTCTGTGTGTTTTTAGATATCCTGCTATTTTGTTTACCCAATATTATTCATTTCTGTCTGTAATTCTCTTCTCTGTGTGTTTTTTAGATATCCTGCTATTTTGTTTACCCAATATTATTCATTTCTGTCTGTAATTCTCTTCTCTTGTGGTTTTTAGATATCCTGCTATTTTGTTTACCCAATATTATTCATTTCTGTCTGTAATTCTCTTCTCTGTGGTGTTTTTAGAATATCTCTGCTATTTTGATTTATCCCACGTATGATTCATTTCTGTCTGTAATTCTCTTCTCTGTGTGTTTTAGATATCCTGCTATTTTGTTTACACCAATATTATTCATTTCTGTCTGTAATTCTCTTCTCCTTGTGTGTTTTAGATATCCTGCCATTTGTTTACCCAATATTATTCATTTCTGTCTGTAATTCTCTTCCTCTGTGTGTAGTTTAGATATCCTGCTATTTGTGTTTACCCAATATTATTCATTTCTGTCTGTAATTTCTCTGCTCTGTGTGTTTTTAGATATCCGGCTATTTTGTTTACCCAATATTATTCATTTCTGTCTGTAATTCTCTTCTCTGTGTGTTTTTAGATATCCTGCTATTTTGTTTACCCAATATTATTCATTTCTGTCTGTAATTCTCTTCTCTGTGTGTTTTTAGATATCCTGCTATTTTGTTTACCTTATGGGTTCAAGACAAGAGTGTCTAATTGTATTGTCCTCACGTTTTCTCAGTGTGTACCCTATCCAGCATCAGCATATTTTCCTCACCTCTTGGTTCACTGGAATTTGTTTAGTTCTCTCCATGAGTTCAATATTGGAGATTCTGTCATATTTTTTTGGGGGGGGGGGGGGGGGGGGGGGGGGGCGCTCGCTCGCTTTGAACTCAAGTGTAGCCCATACACACTATTTATAGTGGTGATTGACTGAATTTTGCATGTGGACTAGCTTTTCTCCATTAACAGTGTCCCTCGCCATCACGCGAACCCACTCCGACTTCAGAGGTACTTGTTATTTACGTCCCCAAGTCAAGGGGACGGGTCAACATTACAGTGTAGCTGTCTGGTGTAGGGGTTGAACTAGGTACTTCAGTTCACGTTTACTGAACTTTACCCGAATTCTTTTTGCAGTGATCTACGTTTATCTGTTCTTGTGTCTCCGATATGGGGACTGTAATTGTACTCATGATGTTAAATTCCACGATTATTTCAAGATCGAGTTAAAACAGACACCGATTACTTTATATAGTTTTTCCCACCCCTTTTTGCATTCTGCATTTCTGGCTAATCGGGAATCCTTGTTATACCAGAGAACTAGGTTGTCTTTTCTAAGTGTTAAGTAAACCCATAAATACCGTTTTATAAGATGTATTACATTGTTATGCTATGTATTATTAAATGTAGCATCCATTTTTACGTGTATGTTGTAATTTTCAATCATTTAAGTTGGCATTCAATCTCTCACTAAAATTATGAAGATTGCATGCTGTAATGTGGCATTTCAATGGCGGGGGATGGCAGTTTTCGTTGTCATACTCCATTTAATTATAGAGTATTGAGAGAGATTAATATGATAATGAATGCATGTGTACATTCAACACCCATTATTGTATGTATGTTTAATTTTTCACCACTCTTCAAGGACAAGATCATTGATAATTTTGCATCTTTCCAACGGGACTTCTTTTGTCAAAATGCATCTATCTACGCTGGCTGACAAGACTCGCGACAGTCCATGAGCGGTCTGACGTCACATAGATGACGTGAAAATGTATATATCTGTGTGTGTGTGTGTGTATAAACCGGTAGAGTTATTTTTCCTTGAGTTAGACAGGCCACATGTTAATCTCCCTTGGCGACAGTGTAAACCGATTGTTGTGTGAGTGTGTCGGTAGGGTCACAGAAAGTGAAAGGTCAAAATCGTTTTTCTTCTATATTTTCCTTTTAAAGGATAAACTTACACACAAACATTAATATCTCGGCTTAAAATTGACCTACAGACTTGAATAAGGTACCGTTGGATTTTTTTTTTTTTTTTCAAGAGCTATCCAGCTATGCAGGTTATATAATTAAAAAGCAATTTAGAAAAAGTTACTAAAGTGACTAGGTTGAACCGCTTACCTCGGCATCAGCACAATGGATGTTTAAGAACAAGCGCTCTCAACCATTCAGCCATGCTGACCTGCGATTCTGTCAAACCATTTTATTCACACTATTCTGTGCATGCACCTTTTTGTGAATGTTTGTAGTTTATTGGTAAATCTTTTAGTTATTTTCCGTGTCTATGATAGTAGTATTGATTTACCATTGAAGTTAAAAGTTCTCAGTTTGATGCTAAGTTTAACTTCTTTAACTTTAGTACATATTTTATTATCAGTCTGGAGACCAAAGGGAAAACAATAACAGTAACTTTCCAAGAATAAGCTTATGAGTAATTCATGAATGAAGATATGGCATGATAAAAAAAAAAAACTATACCTAAAACAGTGGTTCTCAACCTTTTTTGGCCCATGAAACCCTTCACCATATGTTCACAATGTCATTCCATCCCCCCCCCCCACCTCCCCCCCTTGTATTTCCTCCCTATAAATCTCCCCCCCCCCCCCCCTTTACACAGTAAAAGAAGCTAAATGGAAGCTAAATTTAATAACACATACTAGAACAAGTCTCCGGGAAGGTTAACCCGGTCAACAAATGCCCGCAGAAGTCGGATGTGTCGGCCTAACGGCGCAAGAACGCAGCTCTGCTGTAAACAGGCACAACGCAATCACATCCGGAAAAAAAAATCCGGATGAACGCAGAAGAAGAAGAAGAAGAAGAAGAACAAGTCTAGATGTCTACATGAAACGTGATCTACTTACGTTATGAAATAAATTTCAGAAGGGCGAGAAGTACAGAACTGTAAAGTATGGAGGGATAAACAATATCAAGTAATCGTTTCTTGTATTAACGCGATCTTGATATAATCTTAATTCCCCCAGGATTTCCCCACTGGTTGAGAACCACTGATCTAAAATAACATGATTATATTTTTAAAAAACTGTCATTTAAAATTATATAGCATATGTTCACATTTTCTTTCACAAGCCAAATTTCGGAGCTTCACTTCAAATACTGAAAGTTGAAATTGGTGGAGATGCTCAAAGTACAGGTAACATTTTGCATTATTGTTAACATTTGTTTTTCATTGCCTCCTATAGACAACAATCCCTTTCAAATTCATATCTGAAATGTGGCTGATTCAGTCACGGGACTATTAATCTGATGCTAGAATGGGGCCTAATTATAACCTCTTTTCTGAGGTTGAACGGGGTTGAAGTAATGGGGAAAAAAATTAAATCTTTTAAAATTTTTTTTATTTATTCTTAGATTTGAAGCACTTCACTTTAAAATAAAAATAAAAATATAAACTGAGGTGTAAAGGATAAAGATATTAAAAGGTGTTATATCATTGTTTTTGTTTTAACTATTTACTAACGGACAATAGGGTAACCCCAGTGTTTTCAATACGTCAATGCTGAAACACTGTTAAATATTACTACAATATGAGGTAATTTAGCTTATTTCTGTCACAGTTCGCTTTCATTATGATTACATGAAATCTCAAGATACTGGTTTGTATGTTAGATAGTATATCAAAATGACTGTTGCTTGCATTAAAGATTTGAACTGTGCATATCGTAAAAGGTGGCTAAAAAGGGTTAGTCTGAGACTGGTTATCTCATACTATAGAAAATATTAGCCATCGTCCAATCAACCGTGATTGGCATACAGAATGTTTGACATGTATGGTTGTGAACCTATGCTTCATAAGAAGTCTTAAAAGCAGCAGAAAAATAAAGATGTAAACATAACATTTTATTCTTTTGAAACTACACTTACTTTTAAAGGATGTAGGATTTAGTGCAGGTTTTTTTTTCTCTGAGTTGAAATTTATTGATAAAGATGGAGAGTCAATTATTTATTTGGTACACATCTCTGAGTTGAAATTTCCTCTTCTTCTTCTTTTGCCCTTTATTCCTCATTTGGGCATGAGTCCTCAAACAACTCACACCAAGCTGTCCCATCCTTTACTAATTCCTGCAACACCCCATGTCCTCCCCATATAGTTCATCCTTGTTGTTTAATTCTCTTCTCCATTTGTTTTAGGTCTCCAACTATGTCAGTTGAATTGACATTTAATGGTAAATAATAGTTTTATATGGTAAACGAAAAAATCTAGGTAATAGTCAACAAGTATACAAATCTCTTGACGATTCAGAGATGTGGTTTTAAAGAATGCTGAAAATTCCTTAGCCAAAGTGAGTAATCTAAAATGTTTTGAAAGAGACTAAAATACAAACACAACTTATCACAAACATCAGAAAGAGGCAGTTGTCATGAGAAGAGAAAAACTGGAACATCTTGTGACAACTAGAAAGCTTTGTGGAAAGAGATAGAGGAAGGCAGCAAGAGAAGATTCTTAACAGCCTGTCTTCATGGCATAGAAAGGTTTCAGCACGCGAATTGATACATGCTGTTGGAGATAACAAGATGTGGAGAAGAATAATATCCCACGCAAGTTGCCAAGGCATGTGATGGTGATGACTTATATAGTTTTCAAAACTGTATTGACGTTATAAATCATAGATGAAAGGGATGAGTATTTATACCCAAATGAAAATGAAACGGAAGGTTCTGTAGTTCTCCCATCATGAATATTTAGGAAATCTATTATCTGTTTTCTGTTGGGTATCATCCTTGCACTTCAAACAAGTCCATGGGTGCTCAGATCCTCTCCCCAACATGTGCATCAGGATAGATTGCACACAATATGGTGTTTTTTTGGCAGTGATTAGCTGGATCATGAACTGACATCACAGTATTTGGACATTCCCATATGTAGCTCCATCCTCATCATCAACAACCAGCAAAGAGTCCCAGTACTAATAGTTGTTGCATATCCTTTACAGGACATAGCAGTCAACCCCAGCATTTTTTGGCTGTTCATGATTCCTGGGCAAGTTTACATTCAGTAGTTTGCCATTACTTTCTGAATGACCGGCACCCATACCATTTCATAAAAAACCAACGTAAGGTGGTCTGCTGCCAAATCACACACAGCTGTGTTTTGAACACAGGTATGCAGGATTACAAACTCCATCCGTAACCCCCTTCGCCACGTAGCTAATAGTACCGATTGCAATCTAATTATGTGTCCCTCTGACCTTTCCTCATAGTACTGAGTGTCGGCCTGATCCTCTAGTCACTCCCTGCTGCAAATTCTCTATTCCACACTATACACACATCTCAGAGAGCCCTAACCACATTTATCTTAGCATGAACCAATACCCCACCCAGCAGTGCAGATCCAGCCAATTTGTCCACCTGCTCTTTCCCAACACACCAGCTTGCCAAATGGAAAAGATCCAATGGATACTCTATCTTTAATGTTTTTAATTGAAGCATGCCACTCTGCATGAAGCATACCTGTCTTTATCCTTCTCAGCATACTCTGTGAGTCCATTATAATCACAGCGTGTGAGTGTGTCGTTTGTCCTCCAGCCAGCAGCATGCCGCTGTGAGTGCTTCCACCTCCATACTCAGACTAGATATGACATCATATGTCAGGCTGTCCTGCACTAAACACCATAGGGAGTCTCTGTGGTGAAGTGGTCAAGCCGTTTGACTCGTGCTCCGAAGGTTGTGGGTTTGATTCTGGGCCGCACCCTTCGGTTTACAAGTTAAATGTTTCGGAAACCCCTGTGGGTCGTCGCTAAAAGCTACGGAGTTCTTGCTTTGTGCGACACTTTCTGTGCTGTGGAAAGAGACGGGCCATATGGGATAAAACCCGGTGCAATGAAGTCGACCCTGTCGACTTTTAAGCGACTTTATTTTAAACACCATCCATTAATCTTTGCTATGAACCCACAGGCACTTCTTCTGCCTCTTATGACAGAGCCATCCATGTAGATATTTATATCACTTGGACCAAATTGTTGTCTATCAGGTTTTGTCCCACATATTCAGTGCTATCTGCTGTCCAATTTTTGGCAGTGATGACAAACTAATGTCTAATAAATAATATAAAAAGCCAATTTCAAACCAAAATGAATGTGTATTTACCAATATCTGCATGGAATTTTATATGCTGAATTGATTGTTTCTGGTATTTTGTTTATTAGATGGAACTGAGGCATCACATATGCATAATAGTTGGGAAGAAAATTATTCAAGAGGTTACGAATGGTGGTTGATGGTTGAAGCAAAAAAGGTAATATATATATATATATGTTTACAAAGTTGCAACAAAACATTAATTATTCTCTCTATCGCAGTATGGATGATGGTTTGTGGTCAACATTTGGTGTTAAATGTTTGAGTGAGTTGCAGCTTTTTGGTCTTGAGCTAAATGTTTTGTAAAGGATCACGTTTATTACACAGGCATACTGCCATAGCCGGCTCTGTGGCAAAGGTGTTAGGGACGCAGTTCGTAATCCTGCATACCGCATTCAAAACACAGCTACAGGTGATTTGGCAGCAGACTGTCTTGCATTGGTTTTTTTATGAAATGGTACGGGTGCCAGCCGTTCAGAAAGCAATGGCAAACTACTGAACGAAAACTTGCCCAGGAATCATGAACAGCCAAGAAATGCTGGGGTGTCTGCTACGTCCTGTGAAGTCAACAACTTTTTTTTAGATTGCCATAAGTGCTCCAGTCTCCTTCCATAGATCACACAAGGAGAACCTCAACACAGTGCTTGAACTCTGTAGCACCAGCGAGGATCCAAATATGTCTATAGTAGAATCAAACATGCTATCAAGTTTTTGCAGATAGCTTTTTCTAATTTATAAATGTTGCCTGGGCCTATGTGGTCTGCTAATTTAAAATTCCAACTGCTGATGGATTTTTAATATGTGCAACATAGGTCCTTCAAGTCTTATATCCTTGTCTGAGAAGGCTAGATGTCTGAACCATTACCCCAGGATCAGTCAGGAGTTTACCTTCCATATTTCTCATTTAGTAAAATTCCAAACAGTTGAAGTGAGAACAACCTGGTTTGCTTGAGCCAGAAGCGGACGCAGTAACCTTTTTTCTACTCGGAGGGTGCCCCTTCCCCAAGCTAACTGTTTTGCTTGACTGGTTTGAGAATTTTGTGTGTGTTGTATACCTTTGATAGAATCTATCCATCTGAACTGTGGCCTTTCTCTAGCTCTACAGGAAGAGCTTTTTTATAGTAGGCGCGGAGCAATAACTGACCTTACAAGAAATCCAAAATACTTTATTTGTTGTGTCTCTATAATTCAATGCAGGAAGTGGTACCTAGGACATTTCTAATGTCATAATTTATATTCTGTCTCATCTAGTGAAGCTGGCAGCTTATCTCAAACATGTCATATTAGGTGTGATGAGTTGCCTCTCTTGGGATTTAGATAGTGTCCATGTTTGGCACAGGTAGCAGCATGTAGAGACATGAATGCCTATGCCACTGTAAAGGGTATGTGATGATGATGAGCAGAAATATGTTGTTTATCACTTGTTACATAACTTCTATACTGAAGTACCACTGCTTGTGAAATGGTGACAGATGGTAAGTTACTATCTAGGTATTTTGAAGATGTAGATGGTTTTCATGTGTTGCCATTTACAGGTCTTTGAAATTGGGACTTCAGAACAATAACAATTAATTATCAAGTAAGGCTTATCATACAAAACATTTAGTTTCTTCTTATTAATTTTTTAAAAAAACCTTTCTAATATTACATGTTGTACCTTGCTGACTACTGTCAAGAGGAATTTGTTGACAACTAATCTGCATCAGCAGTCATGCAGTGGCTAGCATGCTTGCCTGCTTACCCGGTAGTCATTGGTTCAAATTTGCATTAAGTTAGATTTTTAAGATTGACCTGATCTCCCAGTTTGACCATGCATAAAATGTGTACCAGGGAATTGTCTTGGGAAGTAAATGCAGCAGGTGTGATATTGACCACATCACCCACAAGTGCCTATTGGTTTATAAAATAATGGAGCTAGCACCATATGTCCAATACACCGTAAGGACTGTGAAAAGGATCCTCTATTTACTTGATGCTTTTCAATATAATGTGAACAAAACTGAATAAAATAGTCCAAAATACGAAGTCAGAAAAATATGAAGGATAAATGTCATCTTTTCAAGAACATGATTACAGTTGGAAAATGTAATGTTGAGCAGGATCATGGTTGGAAGAGTTAGTGTTGATGAGGCAAGGTTTTAATAAACAAATATTAATTAAACCACTTGGTTGTTACCGAGGCCCAATGGGGAAGTAAAGAACAGTAACATTGTAGGCCTTCTGTGCATGTCGTAAAAGGTGACTAAAGAAGGTTGATCTGAGGCTGGCAGTCTCACACCACAGAAAAAAGTCAATCAATATCCAGCTAACCATAAACTGGCCTACAAAGGGCTTGGCATGCATGGTTGTGGGCCTAAACTCTTCTAGGAGTCTTAAGAGCAGCAGAAGAAGAATAACATTAAACAAAGAGAAATAGATACTAATTTGACTATTCGGATCAACGTCAGGTTGACCACAATGTCCTGCAAACGAAATAGTAGATCTGATTACAACATTGTAATCCTGCAAAGGACATTTAGCATCTGTTTACAATATTGTGTAACCCAGTCATGTTAACATTTTTCACTCCCACACCAATGAGTTTTTTTAGCAACCTAATTCTTTCTGTCATACTATCACTTACTTGCTATGTGTTATATTTCAGAGAAACCCAAACATCAAACTGTATGGTTTACCATGGGGCTTCCCAGGTTGGATTGGTCAAGGGACAAGATCTCCCTATGCAAATCCAGGAGTCCTTGCTGATTACATTGTGAGATGGATTAATGCTGCCAGGGTTCATTATAATCTCACAATTGATTACGTAGGGGTAAGTGTATATAACAAATAAAACATTAAATATGTTATTGTTTTTACATGTATTATGGAAGTTAATATTTCAGAATATTGTGACTTACAGCACATAAATACTCAAAGTGTTTTTGTTGTCTTAAGGTTTTAGCAATTTGTATATTTTTGGTTTGTTTTAGTTAAGGTTGACATTTATTAACCTGGCAAGTATTATCATTTAGATAATTGAAAAGCATGCCAGTGGGGAAATGATATGAAACTGAGGCTAGTTTAGCAAGCCGTAGGTGGAAATGAAATAATAATGGGTATCGAGGATCATATAAATGGCTACACTTGCTTTAACCAAAAATCATGCTGTATTCTTCAACAATTAACTTTTTGTGTGTGTATATCCCAGCATGTATCAAGAACAAGCAACCATAGTTGTTAGTTCATCGCATGCCAAGACAGTGGCCTTGATTCAATCCCCATAAGAGGCAGGATGATTTTGTCTGACCAGCCTCATAAATTAGGGTCTCAGATAATTTTCTGAAAATTGTCTGGGAAGGAAAAGTAATGAGGAAGAGAGCTGGCCATCTCACCTCAAATATCATGGCCTAGAATATGTTAAGGCCTATCACTTCACACCCCAGTATCAGTACCTGTTATGGAACCTTTTACATGAACGAACCTCTCGCCTGAGGTCTTCATCAGTCTTCCATAGTTTATATTCTAGGGTTGCTCCCTTTGACCAGATTTTCATTCTCTCTGTGGTGAAATCTGGCAGTTCTTGTAGAATGAGCTCCCTGTTTTCCTTCAGTGTTCTACAGTTGCAGGCAGCAGTCTCTAAAACTCATTTGGTGAAGGTGTGCTCTGAGTCCACAATGCTTCTGAGCCCAAATGTCTTAGTCTGCTTATTTCTGCCTGACTTGTTTGTTATCATACTGGGGTCTGATGAGAAGAGAGGAATTGGAGAATAGTGTGACAACCAGAAAGATCAGTGGGAAAAGAGGCAGAGACAGACCAAGAGAAATTGTGTCACAGAGGAATATCAACCAACAGAGTTGATCCAGAGCACAGAGGACCGAGGTCTGTGGAAAAACACCACTTGGCAAGGCAAATGATGATGATTGTGGTCTGTAATAATCATTTTGTTTTCTCCAAATCATTGTTGTGGGTTGTTTTAGATGTCTATTTGTCTATATAAAGCATGGATAATGCTGCATAACATTTCTTCTGACTTTTGTGAACTGACTATTTTCATATTATAGATCATATTATTATAATCATTATGATATTTAAGAGAAACGTTCATGGTTATAAGTAAGAAAAAAAAATGAAATACATGCATTCTGTTTAGATATTGATTACCATTATATCTCAAACTACTCTTTAAAATATTGTTTTGCATTCTAATTTACTTCCAGATCTGGAATGAGAAGCCATATGACATAACATACATTAAGGTAAAATATTTATCATTCATGTGATTATAAATCCTGAAATAATATTTATTAAACAATTCTTTGCCAATTATAGCTCTGGGATCATCTGAACCTCATACAATAGGTACCAGAGATTTCTCTGGGAAAGTAAAAGTGACCAGATTGATACACACCATGTCATCCAATTTTGCTGATAGGATAATATGGGTGTCAGTGTGCTACTGTTGTTTTAATGTCACTTGTTTGTTCTGTGGTGTTTTTCCTGTCAGGTCTTCGTCAGATATGAATGAGCTACCGTATGACAGTAGACGGTACTACCTGCTTTCTGTCAGCACCGAATGTTGGGCAGTGCTTACCAAACTCGACACCCCACATTGTGCCAACGGCTTCGGGCAGGAAGTGCGCAATTGGGAGGGTACAAGCCTTATCCTGGTGCAAGGAAATGCAACCTAAAGACAAATTGTCATGGCAGGGCAGACCAGGCCCTAAGCCTTGGTTGGCAGCTGGTCTAGGATCGAAGCTCCAACAGGCAAACAGTTAGAGCATTGCTTTGCTGATCCGGCAGATTCTGCAGCTTGTCTTCTTCCTAATGTATTGGTGTTACCATTCCTCTGGAGTGAACTAGGCAGGCAGAGAGAGGGATCATGCTGCATGGGCAACACATGGTCTCTATATTTTAGCCCAGGCTTTGTGCTATGGAGAGGTATAACTCCATCCCTGGTCTTAACCGGTCTCGAAATCAAAGCGAGAGGTAGCATTACGGGTGTCCTTGTCAAATGGCGTAGACATGGGGCGCCACGGGTTGCCTCTGACTGGTGGGAGACACGTACAGGTGTCACTGATCAGCTACCGCCCGCCTTAAGCTGGGCAGCCCCCGGCCAATTGGGTGCTGATCCGCCACAGCCTGCCTGCTTCAATGGGTGCTTGGGGCTAGGACAAAATCTGAATCGCAGGCTGTTAAACCAATGCACCAGGCACTAATAAAAATAAAAATAGAAACCTCAAGCTACGGCTTGCAACCTGGAACATAAGAACCATGTGTCCAGGATTTTCCACTGACCTGACGATGTGAGAAAAACGGTTGTGATTGATGCCAAACTCAATTGTCTTAACATTGATATTGCTGGCCTGCAGGAGACACGCCTCGCTGAGGATGGGGCACTCAGGGAAAACAATTACACCTGTTTTGGAAGGGTAAAGGACAGGCAGAAAAAAGGCAACATGGTGTGGGCTTTGCAGTGAAGAATTCGCTACTGGGAATGATTTAAATTCCAGCTGGAGGTAATGAAAGACTATTATCCCTGCGCTTGGCAACCTCTTGTGGTTTTGCCACCATTATCACTGCACATGCACCGACACTTGCTTCCTCTGATGATGTGAAGGATTTGTTCTATGAGGAGCTAGACTCTGTGATCAAGGCAGTTCCAAAATCCGACTTCATTTATATGCTCGGTGATTTCAATGCTCGTGTGGGCAAGGACTCGAGTTCATGGCCAGTGTGCCTTTGAAAATACAACATCGGTTGCATAAATGAAAGTGGGCAGAGGCTGTTGGAGCAGTGCACCAGAAATGACCTATCTATTACAAACTCCTTCTTTAAAACAAAAGAGCTGCATAAGGTCACATGGAAACATCCAAGATCCAGCCAAATGCATCAGCTGGGCTTCATCATCACACAGAGACAACATCTGAACCAAACATCATTAACTCAAAGTTACCACGGCGCTGATTGTGATATGTTTCATTCTTTAGTTGTTGCAAGAGTTAGACTGAGACCAAAGAGAATCTACACAGCTAAACACAAAACTAGCCCCAGGATTAATGTTATTAACACCCGCGATCCTGATAAGTGCTTTGAGTTCCAACAGCAACTTGAAGATGCTTTTACTGATACATCAGAAATTTGTACAGCAAGTGTAAAGTGGGATAAAATTATAGGATCCTGTGACAAATAGTAACACATCACAGAACACATTCTTACCTCAGGCATTCTGGTATCCCGGTTTCAACACCTGTTGGAGTATGTTATGAATACATTCAGACTAGCCACTATCTCTCTCTCTCTCTCTCTCTCTCTCTCTCTCTCTCTCTCTCTCTCCTCTCTCTCTCTCTCTCTCTCTCCGTCTCGTCTCTCTCGTCTCTCTCTCTCTCGTCTGTCCGTCCGTCCGTCCGTGGGAGGGTGTGTGTGTGTGTGTGTGAGAGAGAGAGACTGAAACTGAGACTGAAAAGTGTCTTCACGAATCCCACTCTTAGAATGAGTGTAATGCTCAGTCACTGCTCTGTTGTGTCCACTATTCTTTCAAATCATGATTATTCACTGCATTCATGTCTCATCAGAAATTCACGCTTTCCTTTGATTCATGCAGGCCTAATCAAATACATGGAGCATTAATTAGTAAACTCAGTGATTCTCTAAAGCTCAACCAAACATCTGCCCCTTCCCATTCATGCAAATCATGCTCTAAGATGTTCTCTAACTCAACTAGAATCATGATAATGATCCTAACCATATATATCCTGTATGTCTTGTAGGCATATAAGCAGGATTACTTTACATATGGTTTTCTGTTGAACTAAATATCATTTCATCTAAGACTAACATTGTTATGTCAGATTATTTAGTCTGAAGACTGGTTTGAAGTTTCTGAACAAGTCATTCCCCCATTACTGATTAGTAACATAGTCATAAAGTTATTCTTGGGAATATAATGTGGTGGTTTCCACTTGACTTCCATGTTTACATGGGTGACTTGTGTCGTCTGTCTTTGGCAGCAGTTCTGGCTGTCAGGACAGGCAGGTACAAAGTTGTCCACTTATGTTGGTTGGATATCAGTTTCCTGAACATTTTGTCACACTATAGTGTGTTGCCTATCCTTAACCACTTTGAGGTGCAGTTGGGAGTTTCCTTTCATTGAGCTGAGATCGTGATAGCATTTCTCTTATACTCTTCCAGTACTTTAAAAGACAGCATTCATCTCATCCCATCATGTCATCTCATCTTGTTTTACTTGTCCCTTGCGGTGTCGAGGTGAAGCATAAACAGTGAGAGTATATCAGTTTATGGGCTTCATATATCGAAATTCTCATGGATTCTGTTATTCCATCTGTCCATCGCATACATGGTCAGCCTCTTCTTCTGGTTCCATTTGGTCTGTACATCACTTATATAATTATAATAATTTTTTATTCCATTATTTTGTCTTAGCTTAGAGTCAGCATTGTGTTATTTGAAAAAACGCTGAATAAACATAAAATGGTATACAAGTTATTAGCTTTATTTCTTTAGATTATAAGGTCTGTATAACTTAATATAAGAAAATAATTGTATACATTTTAACTTTTAGTATTTTCTTCCAAGAAACAAATTTGTGCATGGTCAGTTTTGGGAGCATATTTGTGCAAACGCAGTTTGTGATGCACACTTAAGATTGTTACTGATGTTGCTGGTAATTTTGCTTCTTGAATGTTTTAATGATTTATTTAAATAAATAAAAACATTGGCATTGGTTAAAATAAGAATGGCATTGATTTATGCTTAATTTTAAGCATAACATACAGAAGTTGTGTGAAATTTTAGGATCAAACTGTATACACTTTCATCTCTTCTACTTCTGCCTTACATCTCCCTCAACCAACTCGCACTAAGCTCTTTGTAGACTTTTTGCATTTAAAGTTTTCTCTAGGATAAGGTAACCCAACCCTCCTTAGATGTCTCTTACAACATGCATGGTGGGTTACAATGTTACTTACTTTGCTTCTCTTATAGACCCAGGTATCTCGTGGGCGTGTTTACATTTGAATCCTTAAATTATGTGTGTTTGCACATATTGATGCAGAATGTTTTTCTGTCTTTCAGTTTCACAAACTGTTTTTGTATGAGTGTCTATTATTCATGAAATTATTTTTTCCCCACAATTATGCTAATGTTACTAAACAAAAATAAAAAGCCAGTTCTGTAATGAAGGGGTTGTGAATGCAGTTTGGAAGCAGACCACCATGATTTGGTTTTCATACAATAATATGAGTACCAGATGTTCAGAAAACAAAGGGCAACGCAGAATGTAAACTTGCCAAGAAATCACAATTCTGGGGTTGACACTGATGTCCGGTAAAGAATATGCAGCTAACTTACTTAAAAAGAAAGATGAGCCTATCTTTACAACACTTGAACCTATGGCTGATGTATGCTAGGTGGGATTTAATAAAGTCTTAGGAAATAAAGGTCTCTTGTTCGACAGAGTTGTCACAGTGCTCAGGTGTAACATTTTTAAACATTTTACCTTCTGATTATAAAGGGAATGTTTTAAAATTATAATTAGTGCAAAATAAAACAGTAAAGTACAGGCACACATACTGGCCTCCTATCCATTAGAGTGAATTAAGCAGCTTGTGTTACACTAAGAATTTATGTAATATATATTATGTGGGGGAGGGGGAAGTCTTAAAGTCTAGAGGATCGACTTCATTGCCACGGGTTTTATCCCATATGGCTCGGTCTCTTTCGGCAGGATGCCCGCTGAAAGCATCGCACAAAGCGCAAACTCTGTAACTCCGGCGAAGACCCCCAGGAGTCCCCGAGCAAAATGCACTCATGAACCGAAAGCCATAGCCCGGAATCGAACCCGGGTGCGAGGCACACCGCTTGACCATTTCGCCATGTAGACCCCCTGGGGGGGGGGGGGGGAAGACGACTATACTAATAATGGAAGAGTTATAGAGTAACTGTTCTTAGAACTATACTGAGAATTAATAGATATATAGATTAGTAATCTAATTACCCAAATGTATACATATTCAAAAGGCTATAACATGTATTCTCTTTTTTGCTAATATGCCAGACTTTAAGGAATGTTCTTGACCAGAGAGGATTTCAGAATGTTCTGATTATAGCAGCAGATGAAAAGTGGGAAATTGCTGCAGACATGAAGAAAGATGCAGACTTGGCAAAGATAATCCATGCTATCGGGTACACTATTTTTACTGCTTGTGCAAAATAACTTAATAGTAATAATTATCTTGAGATGAAGATCCTGGCATTGCATGTTTGCTTATCGAGTTCCCCCACCGTAGAGAGATGTCTTTCATTGTATCTGCTGGGTCTCTCATAGGGATGAATGTAAGTTAAGGGTAATCCCATGACAGATGCTACTTAGAGATGTTTAATGTTACGTAATCACAAAATGGCTAGCATACTTACTGCCTGCCCAATGGTCATGTGTCGTATCCCCATCAAGGTGAATTCGTTTAAATTGACCTTGGCTCCCAGTTCGACTCAGTCTAAAATGTACACTATGAAATGTCGCATAAAGTAAATGCAGTTGGTGTGATTTTGACCACATCACACATCCATTGCCAGGTAGTCTATACAAATATAGTACTAGCATCATATACCCATTATGCCACAGGACATGTAAAAGAGTCCTTCATTATTTTTTTTAAAACTATGTATAATGCATATTGGAATGTGGGCTGTCGTAGGAAATACCATGCTTTAAATGTTGTTATGTAATGGTAATCTCTTTTTCTCATTATCTCCACCGCGCTGTCTACAATTGCTTGCAGACTACTTTCTTATTCTGCGATTAAAACTCAGAAAGCTTATCTCAGAATATTTCTGTTTTGTTCCTTCAACTTTATCTTCCTCAGGATGTTCGATGTTTCTAAATATTGTCTCACTGCACGTGTTCGAAAAGATTATATGAAAAAAACACATCCTTGCCTAACTCCTATTTTAATTGCTCTGAATTCACTAAGTTCTCCTTCATATTTTATGGCAGATTCTTGAAATGACATTAAATTAATGTGTACTTATCTAATGTTATTTCAAATCATGATTGTGTGTAGTAATTTCATCTCCAGGTGTCATTATCCTGGTACGATATCATCAAATGATGCAGTCAGCACAGGAAAGAAACTCTGGGCCTCTGAAGATTACAGCACATTTAATGATGAAATTGGAGCTGGCTGTTGGGCTCGGGTAATTATTTATGGTTAGAAAAAAGAAATAATTTTGCTTTATTATGTCTCAACACCCGTGTGTTACCAAGGCTCAAAAGGAAAGCAAAGAATTGTAACGCTAACTTACAGCGCATGCTTTAAGAGGCAACTAAGAAAGGTTAATGTTAGATAGGCCATCTTATCCTGAAGAAAATTGACTACAAAATCTAACCAGTCATGAACAAGTCTACAAAGGACTTTGTGTGATAGTTTAGGACCTATGCTCCATTGGGAGATGAAAGGTAACATCCCAAGAAGATGGTTATGTCCCAACTTCTGGACAGTCTAACTATTTCATGAGATTACCAAACATCCCAAGTTATGCAAGCTGTTGGGTTATGAAGAAATATTTATTGGCAGACTGGACATGAATACATCATAATGAACGCCATTGGTATAACCAGTGTCCCCTCATGTCATGTAAAAATTAAGAACAAAGATTGCAATAAAAAAAATAGACACTTTCACAAGACACTTTTGGTTAGTTTTATTTAATAATGTTTGTGAATAAGGTAATTTGTTTTCATGATTAAAAGCTTAAAAACAACATCATCACAGATACTGTTGGTTTAGTGCAATAGTTTGAGAGACTTGCTAGGATTCAGCTTTATGAGACAGGAAGACTAGTTTTATGTTTTGCTGCCCTTAATTCTTTTTTCTAAAAATCATTATGGATATTGGAGGCAGCAAAAAGAGATAGCTTTCTACATTTTTATTTGCTGCCTTTAATTTTAATAAATACATTAGGAAAGTCCTAGTTAGTAGAAAGAAGTCACTGTACACACTTTTTTGTGCTGTTTTCATTTTCTAATTGGTTACCATGGCTAAGGGCTTGCGAACGTGGTTTGTGAGCCCGTATACCCTGGTTTGAAACATAGCGGTGCTGGTTTTTTTGAAAAAGGTATAGGTACTGGTCGTTCAGAAAGCAATGGCAAACTACTGAACGTAAAATTTGCTCAGGAATCACGAACAGCAAAAATGCTGGGGTTGACTTCTACGTCCTGTGAAGGACATGCAAGTAAATTTTTTTTTTCTTTTAATTTTCTAGACTCAAAGTACCAGGTACCTGAAATCAGATTCCAGTCTGTCATGGTTTCTTTTTGAATATCCATTCTGGTATTGATAGTTGTCTTTGGTATACTTAATTTTCTTTTTTAAAATCCCATGTCTGTGTTCTGTATAGATTTATTTTCTTATCATTTCTGCAGAAAACAAATTTGTATGATTAAATAAGTATTTTTTTTTAAAAACTAACAAACGCTGTTTTGTACTGCTGGTGGATTGATTTTCTTCGCTGTATGTACATCAGTTTATAAAGTACTCCTTGTTTTTCTGTGTGCCTGTTTTTAAAATGTTTTGTTTGATGATAGCTGTCTTAATAATAAGATGCACTTCTTTCAGAACATTCATTTGGGATTAATTTTAGTTAAATATGTGGCACTGGGGGAAACAGTTGTATAGTAGCTAGATCTCACCTGCTGGCCTGGTGGTCATGAGTTCAAATCCACATGAGGCTGGCTCTGGCTTCCAGGTCGTCCTAGCCTAAATTGGGTACCAAGTCTTGGGAAGTCAAGGTGGCTGGTGATACTGACACCACATCACCTGAGTTCTGATTGGTCTACAAAAATATGGGTCTAGCATCATATGTCCAGTGCACCATAAAGCGTGTAAATGTTTGTTTTGTATGTGGTTATAACTTCTGAGTTTAAATATGTTATGCAAACAGAAGTGTACAAACATAACAAAATTACATTTAAAATATGCATGGGTTTGTATCATAGCCCAACATTTTGCACAATTGCAATATGTTTAAAGAGTACCTGGAAGAACGTTTTGTCCGGTTAAATTTACAATAGTACTGGTGAATTACAAGAGACAAATTTATTACACTTGTATAGATAAATACTATGAATTTGAGCATATGAAACTAGAACTAGTGGAGCAAGCAGAAACAATAAATGTGTACAATGAGAAACTTCATCATACATTTAAAGAAAGCTTGATACTTAATATTATATCAGAATCATTTGCAGACTGAGATGCATGTTGTCCTTGTGAAAAACCATAACCTCAGCTGCCGTGCGAAACAACTCATGACACTTTAAAAAATGAGTGTAATCAAATACACTGCAAACCGCTTAAGGCTATCTCGGATGCGGCACATATTTTTGTGTGAGGAACAATATTGTATTTTATATTGTAAAAGCATTACTATATACTTGAACTCTTATAAGAGGAAAGGAATTTCTGATAATAAGAACTATTTCTTGGGTCCCAGGTGAGTTTGCCTTATCAGGTCTGCATTTTATTAAGAATTTTTGTGATAGCTCACTATGGTTACATTGTAAACTCAATACATCACATACATTTATTAACACTTTCTGTCCCAGGCAATTGTCACTTTAACTACTTCTGCATTTCGACAAGTAAGTAAAGTAAAAGACCCTTTTGCACACCTTGAGGTGTACTAAGAATATGGCGCTAGCCCCATATTTGTATCGACCAATTGGCACTTGACAGGTAATTTGGTCAATATCACGCCTGCTGCCATTACTTCCTGTGACATTTCCTGAAATGTGTTTTATGCTGGACGGGGACGGTCAATTTGTTAAAAAATCTGCCTCAATGAGGATTTGAACACATGACCACTGAGCCAACAGGCAAGGATGTCAGCCACAGGACCTGTTCTGTATTAAGTACATTACCATATTTAGATCAGCTACTCTCTGCATGTTCAAGTTACTATTAAGTTTTTATAGAGATGTTATGTGGTGTAACCAGTGAACATTAAGTAATTAACTTGGTATATTTGTCATGAAAATTAAAATATTCACGTTTAGTTGTTGTTCAGTTTATGGTGTGTCTCTTGATACGGTGTTTTGTGATTTTATCTGGAAAAACTGATTAAAGTATGGTAATTTATTTGGTGTAGAGTGAGTTAAAGACTTAGAAAGTTCAAAAATAAGATCTTATAGTTTGTTATAATTTTATTTTGCATGTATCACATGACAGCAACAGGGGTAGAACTTTGGCTTATGTGTGTTGCATGTCCTTTTTAGGATATTGCAATCAGTCCCAGCATTTTTTGGCTGCTTGTGTTCTGCTAGGCAAATTTCATGCTCAATAGTTTGCCATTGCTTTCTGAACGACCAATGTACATACTATTGAAATCAACGCAGGGCACTCTGCTTCCAACTCCAAATTGTGAAATGTGTTCACTGCCCCTAAGCCATAGCACTGGCTCTGGCTTATGATAGAGGGAGATGTCAAAAGGCTGTTATAGAGGAGAAGTTCTGCCCTGGACATAGCACTGGATGATGAAGATGATAATATGTGATAGTATTGCTTCAGTAATATGAATATTCTCTTTCATTATCTGATTTGTTCGTGCAATATTACCTGCTTTTAAAAAAATTATTTACAGATTCTGAACCAGAACTACGTGAATGGCCTTATGACATCGTAAGTGAATGAAAGATTAACGCCATTGAATTTGTTGTACACATGACGTATATTATTTCTCTTCATCATTATCATCATAATATAAAACAACCATTGGCTTGGCTGTTTGTTAATTGTTTTATTCTATAGTAAGCACATAATGCTATTATTGTTTCAGGTTATTCAACCTGAAGAAGATATGAAGTCTCTTTAACATGTCACTGTACCATAAATCTAGTATTTTGACTGTCCAGAAACTTATTTTTTGGAAATTAGAAAGGTGGCTTCTCTTTACTTTCCACATGCAATACTAATAGACAATACTTTACCTGTAGTAAGCAAGGATTCTTTAACTTTAATGACAATAACAATTTGCACAATATGCCCTTCATTCGATAAAATGCAGTGCTTGCCTATTCTATTCTCTTTTGTGTGTGTCTGCGATACACATTCATTCTGATATTATCTACGCATATATATATTTGAATTTCTTTACTTTACTCAGTTAAACATCATCGAATTTGAATATACATTTCAGAGGGATCAGTTAAATTTTTTCACCATTATTTTTGTTATCTTGCCATTCTTTTGTACTTTTTGAGATGACTGTATCAGTATATTATGCAGTTTTCTATGTTTACTACAAAGTCTTATAATATAAGCATTTTGGTAGTTTTCAAGTATTATGCCCACTATCTGAAATCCCAGGCACATTTTCTATATACCTCATTATATGCTCACTTTATAAGGACAATAAATTACAGAACAGTTAACATCCTTATCTAACACATTTCCCAGTGTGCTGAAATATTTTTGGATTATTGTCTAGACATGTAACTGCTGTTTGTTGGCAGTATATACTGTTTATTATTTTCAAATCCTTGCCATCAGTAGTTAAATGTTCAAGTGATAAAATTAGTAATAAAAGTACCTTTACAGAAAAATGGCTTCATAAACACTCAAAAACAGACATGTTGCAACCATACTACTCTTCACTAATAAGAGATCAAGTGGTAATTCTTCTACTGAGAACCAAAAATTGTAGACTTAAATACCATCTATTCAATCAAATACATGTGGGACGCTTAGGTGTTTTCAAGGCACCAGGGCCAGGTTCTATACTGGCCAAGACCTACTAACACGTCCTAGTTGTGCGACCTGGGCAACAGGTCCCTTCGGGGTCCTGGCTAACGTAGTAGTTTTGCTGATTCTTCCGAAGTTGGAGAGTATCTGCCTGCACGGGCAGTCTGCACACCAATAAGCCAGACATGGAACAATGGATACTCACGCAAACCTCAGTCCGGAATGACATCACACTGATGTTGGACAACAGGATGTCTTCATCCGACATACAGGACTTCACTGCTGGAGTTCACAGCCAGTGAACGCATGCAAGCAAGCAGCAAGCAAGAAGAAAGGACCTCTTTTCATACTAATAAGATGTAATGGTTATATGGTACAAGCCTCATATGTTTAGACCTGCAGCACTCGATGGGTGATGTGGTCAGTAACATGTCTGCTCCCTTTATTTCCAAGTAAAGGTCCAGATACCCAGTTTGGGCTGCGTTAACCTGGGAGTCTAGGTCAATGAAAACAAATCTGCACCTTTAGGGGGTTTTGGACACAAGGTCAGCAAGCAAGCATACTAGCCACAGGCACTCTGATATAGTGGAACTTTAAGAAGGAGTTGTGCCTGAATAATAAAATAAAATCATAGAAAAGGTATAAATGAACTAAAGATAGTAGACACTTTGGCAATGTCTCTGAATAAAACAATTGCAAGTAATTATACCATACTTTTCCAGAACAATATCATGGAACTTAATTGGCAGCTACTATGAAGGTCTTCCCTACTATAGAGATGGATTGATGACAGCTGTTGAACCCTGGAGTGGAAATTATGTTGTTCAGAGTCCTATTTGGGTTACAGGTAATTTGAGTTTTACAGAACTATGAGTATTAAAAGAGCAGTAGTGGCAATGCAGTTAGCATGATAGCATATAAACATGTACTAAATGGGTTAAATTCAGGTAAAGCTGTGGAAATGTAAACATTTTGAAAACATGGAGTGTAGGACAGTTTTACAAAATACATTTACAGAACACTGGCCACTGCAGTGATAAACTATCATCAACAATCAACCCCAAGAAAACACAACACAAACAAGGGAAATCACACTACAGTGACTAGTTTGTAGCATATCCTTTAAGGGCGTCACAGTCAACCCCAGCATTTCTTGATTGTTTGTGATTTCTTGTCAAATTCAGTATTTTGCCATTGCTTTCTGAACGATTGGCACTCATAGCATTTCATAAAACCAACACAAGGCTATCTGCTGCCAAATAGCTCATAGCTGTGTTTCAAATGAAGTATACAGTATTACAAATACAGTGACTAGTCATAATATTATGAAATCATGTGAAATAATTATAAGTTAGGGAGACAAAAATCTGTGGTACTTAACTGAGAGGTTGCAAATATGAAATAACTTTCTTAATTAATTATTTACAACTTTACCAAGGGTAATCCGTTGCCTATGTCTGAATGGAAAGTGACTGAATCCATTCACTCCATAAAAAGGGAGTTAGAAGGAAAGAGAATTGACTTCATTGCACTAGGTATTATCCCATACAGCTCAGTCCCTGTCCACATAGCTCCTAACCGTCTGCTAAAAGTATAACACAGAGCACAATCTTCTAGCTCTGGTAATGACCAAAATAGGTCTCCGAAAATGTTTTTCTTGCAAACCAAATGGCAGAGTCTTAAAACAAGCCCATGGCTTTCTGATCCTCAAGCAGATTGCTTAACAACTTCACCATGGAGACATCCATAAATTACGTTAACCAAAATCAGTAGGAGAGACTTTTAGAAAAGATGACTAATGTAAAAAAATAATCTTGAAAACCCAGGTAAGGAACATTATGAGTCACATTGCATTGTAAGCTCTCTACAGTTGTATTTTAAAGCTGAAGTTTTACAAAAATTGCATGCACAAATTGGAGACACGAGACATCCTTCAAAATATATGAGGCATGAATCTTGCATTCAAAATTATTATGTACTGGCCCCTTGCCTGTCTTGACAGACGATAGTTTGTAAAATGGAGTTATACCTCTCCATAATACAAAACCTGGGCTGAATTTATAGCCATGTGTTGCCCATGCAGCATGATCCCTCTTTCTGCCTGTCTAGTTTACTCCAGAGGAAAGGTAACGCCAATACGTCTGGAACAATGCTCTTACTGTCCACCTGTCGGAGCTTCCACCCTAGACAAGTTGTCACCTAAGACTTAGGGTCTGGTCTGTCCTAGCATGACATTTAGTCTTTAGGTTGCATTTTCCTCGCACTAGGGTAAGGCTTGTATCTTCCCAATTGCATTCCTCCACCCGAAGCCGTTGGCACAATGTGGCGTGTCAATTTTGGTGAGTGCCGCCCAACATTCGGCGCTAACAGAAAACAGGTAGTACCGTCTACTGTTATATGGTAGCTCAGTCATATCTGACTAAGACCTGACAGTTTTCACAATTATTAATGTTTAATATTAATGCAGCTATTTTTGTTGCAACCTTTGATTAAATTGATTATGTCACTACTGCTTAGCTCATACAACACAGTTCAGTTCAATTGGATGGAGATATCTCACACATGGCAGTGGAGTGGGCAAATTACCAAAAGGTGGATCATATGTTGGTTTAGTCAACCCTGGAGGAAGTGACCTTACAATTGTTATAGAGACAATGGTAAGACTTTTATTCAACAAGTGGCGATGGTATGACTCTTCCATTCTGATAGACTGTGATAATTATGATTTTATTTATTTCAGTGAAACATGACAGCAAACATTAAAAATTGTAACTGAAAATACTAGAGTTCTGTCTCAATATAAATCACAGAAAGGGAGAATCCATTTGGATCTTTTACCCAGGACATGCTGGTGTGTTAGGAAACTAGCAGGCTGACTGATTGGCTGGGTTTACAGAGCTGGAATGGGGTATTGGCACATAATAAGGCAGATGTTTGTATGTGTTTACACTCTCTCTCTCTCTCTCTCTCTCTCTCTCTCTCTCTCTCTCTCTCTCTCTCTCTCTCTCTCTCTCTCTCTCTCTCTCTCTCTCTCTCCTCCATTATTATGTTTACATACCCTTGCCTTGTCTTAAGGAACTATGTCTTCTATAACTGTTCTTTCTAAATCACTGTGATATTTGATATAGCCAAAGTATTGTCATTTTCAAGACATGATACTATTTATGAGCTAGTTTTTGTCACTGTTCAGATCTAGTAGAATGTCACTATTTTTATTCTTCTGTAATCTATGAGTTTTTATCTAACATTTAAGTATAGGAGATGTGTGTGTGTGTGTGTGTGCGTGCGTGCGTGCATACAGGTGG
This sequence comes from Cepaea nemoralis, assembly GCA_014155875.1. Taxonomy (NCBI): domain Eukaryota; kingdom Metazoa; phylum Mollusca; class Gastropoda; order Stylommatophora; family Helicidae; genus Cepaea; species Cepaea nemoralis. The sequence continues at coordinate 191,646 of JACEFZ010023524.1, forward strand.
GCAGATAGATGGTGGTGGTACAAACCCCAACTTTGTAATTGTTCAATCTTATCTGAAGTGAATTTGGGGAGTGGTGATGATTTTGTCTCCATCCCAGTTGGCAAAAAAGGCAGAACACTCCACTTGATTATTGCATGTGAGGTCTCCAAGCTCTACACTAGTGATTCTGTCATACCAATATAGTCCTATTCTCTGCCTGACCAATTAATGAATGCTTGAAGGTTTATTAATCACTGCTTTAGTTCCACACAGATGTTATGCCTATATTATGCTTATTATATTATACATTAATTTCTTTTGACTTTTAGAAATTGCCTAGCACTATGATGGCTCTTCTTGCTTTTTTGAATTATTATTTTCATGTCTCTTTCAGTTACCCCAAATTTCTCTGCACTGCTGCCTAAATATGTGTATGATTCTTCCCTCCTGAAGTGAAGTTTCATTTATGGAAATTGGGTTATCATTTGCTTGATTTATTCTTATTTTCTTTGTCTTTCTCCTATTAATGGGTTAGACCTATTTGTTGTGACTGCTTATCAACTGTGTTTCATTTATCTTGCTTCTGATATTGTTTGTGAGACAAAACGGCAACGACATCATCAAAGTCTACATAATCAAGATGCTCTGTCATAGTCCATAGAATGCCATTTCTGGAGTAGCTGTAGAAGCAGTGAATAGTAATACTGTAACTTAACATGCATGTAGTAAGGACGGTTGCCATGAGACTGGCCACATCATCCTGTAAAAAACTTTTGCTGAAAAATCCAACCAATCATGAACAAGTCTACAAAGGGAGTGGCCCAAGTTAGTTGAGCACCAATACACCCTTGATAGATGGAAGGCAGAAGATGATGAAGAATAACCTAGTTTTATATTTGGGCAGCTCATTAAAAATATGTAATTATTTACTTCTTTTTCTATTTAAAAAAAAATGTATATTCTTTACTTAGTTAGTTAGTTAGTCGACAGATCATCTTCATTGCACATCGAACCATTCAGTCCATAAGTGCTCGGATCCCCTCAGCAAATTCCGCAGCGTGTAGCGGCTAACGACACTAGTTCTGTGTTGGTTTATCAAACTTCTTTGGCTTCCTGTGTAGTGTTCTTGTTTGGCCACACCTCTTTTAATTTGCTGATCTTGCAGTCTGACCATGGTCGTAGATTCACAGTCATCACTTGGTTCTTGCAAAAGTCTTACTTCTCGTAGAGCATTCAGAATATCAGCCTGGTCCATGGCACGTCCACCCTCCACAGTAGCCTTACCTGCGAGCTTGTCAGCCCTCTCATTTCCTTGTACTCCTGCATATCCTGGCACGAAGATGAAGCTAATCTTTGCCAGCTGAGACCACTCCAGAGACAGCAACCATTCTCTTCGGATCAACCCCATCTCTATATCCTCTTGAGCATGCTCATTGAGTCGCTAAGTTTTTTAAAATTACTTTATTACGGTATCACATGTTTATTATTTGCTGACATTTTCTTGCAGACACATGACCATTCTAAGTGCATTAGACCAACGCTGCCGGAATATACCGTCACAGCTCAGAATATTACCATCACACTTAAAAACCGTTTTGTAAGTACGCATGTTTACAAAATGTTATTTTACTGCAAGCACAGTTGTACTGATTAATATCCATTAGTAATCATATTATCTCAGAAGCTGAAGTAATTTGGCCATATTAAACATGAAATTGCTTTGGAAAGAACCATAATGGAAGGCTATAATTCCTAGAAAAAGAGGCATGGGTTGACCAGCATGAAGATCAGCATGGGACATTGCAGGCATCTTGGGGTTGAGGGGACATGAGACAGGAGAAATGACAAGATATTGAGAAACTTTTTCGGCAGGCCATGATGAGAGCGACATTGTGCTACGTGATAGTGAATCACTTTCACTTATCAGATAAACTATCATATTATTTAAATAATAATTTCTCTTCAAATCTGACATTATGTTTTAATTGACTTATTATGAACTATGTTATGATGTGGCCAAATTATTTATCATCCTGAAAAATCAGCACTCATGTAATTTACATTGGCAGAAATATTATGCCTAATTGTTAGTAAAGTATAACATACACATATTGAATACCAAATTGATTGGTTAGATGTGAAGCCTCCTGCAAATTTTAAGTTTTAACTCTTAAGACCAGGCATTGCATTGGTGTTCAGGTAATCTAGACTTAAATCTGTTGGAGTTAAGTTAGTATAGAGACTTCTCCTGACCTAGTACCAAAGTATCTCAGAACAATCTTAACATCTGATGGGAGATGCCTTGAAGAGATTAGAACAAGAATTGCCATTGCGAAGGTAGCCTTTTGCAAGATGAAAAACATACTGACCAATAAAAAGATATCAATTGAAACGAGAAAAAGAGCGTTGAAGTGCTACATAGAACCTGTACTTTTGTATGGATGTGAAGCGTGGACAATGAGCAGTCAAACTGAAAAACATCTGATGGCTGTGGAAATGTGGTTTCTAAGAAAAATTCAAAGAATACCATGGACAGACAGAAAAACCAATAAACAAGTCCTTCAAGAAACAAATGAAGATCGTAAACTAATTAGAAACATTAGACATAGACAGTCAAGATTTTTTGGGCATGTTATGAGAAGAAATGACTTGAAGAACTTGGTGGCAACTGACAAGATTGAAGGGAAGAGACCAATGGGAAGACAGAGAAGTAAATACCTGGATGGCTTGGCCATGTGGCATGGTCGAAACAGAAACACGGAGCTGATACACGACTCTGGTGATCGAGTGAGATGATAAAACATGACCACCCATGCTTATCAGCATGGCACATGATGGATGGATGGAGTACCAAAGTATCAACTCCATGGGGACATTGTTAGAGAGCTCACCTTTCCCTCTCCAAGCACAGAAACTATTGGAGCTTTACATCTGTACATAGATGTGTTGCCGGGGCCCATAAGGGAAGCGAAGAATAGTAACGCTGCTGCCTACCATGCATGTCGTAAGAGGCGACTAAGAAGGCTTGATGGTTCCGTCGCCCTGCTACTGAGTGAGTGCGTGGCGTGACACTGTGAGCTGTGAGTTTCATGTGAAAATCTGTACATAGGTTTATTAGGATGTAATCAGTCATGATTCAGCATGGCAGAAATTAGGCTTAGATGATAATGTTTTTTCAACAGGTGTTAGATATTTCATAAGCAACAGACTCCAACCCAATGCCCGTGGTTTCATGTACCGAATATAATGGAAATGGATAGACATCATAGAAATGTTCACTGTTCTGGAGTATTTTATGTTTAGTTATTGTATTGTTCAGAAATATGTGCTTGTTAAAAAATAATTAGTAAATTTCCCCCATGCACAATGTCATTGGAAAAATATTTTTACTACAGTACAATATGATATTAATATTTTTTTATTTAATACATTTATAAACAAAAATTCAGAAAGCAATAATCTGATGAATAGGTTTTTCAATTTTCCTAAATTTATCAGATTAATTACCTGAAGTTGACTGAAAAATAGCAATAGAACTAACCAGGAATCTATTTCAACCTTTGTGGTGAAATTAATACTAGACATTTTGTATGGAATTAGTTAATAATCACATTAAAGTAGCATCTTAATTTCTTTTGTTGCATTAGCTTTAACATTTCATTTGATTGCAATCATAACTGAAATATCTTTGCAGCATTGGAAATGAGACTACAGCTAAGTGAATTTACATTTATTCTGATTTCAGGCCAACATTACTCAGATGAATGTTTGGTTCAGCAAACTAAGTTTCAATGGAACTCCAAGTACAAGTGTTTGTCAAGCAGAGTCCACAATCGGTATGAACATTTAAAAAAAACTTAACTGTACAGCACTTAAGAAATTATTAGAAACATTTTACAATCTGTGGTGCTGTCTTCTACTTCTTCTTTTCCGCTGTTTTACCTCAGTAAAGTGTTGGAGTACGATGTAAGCACTCCAACTTTTACGTGGTCCTTTCCTTGCTGTGTATCCATTATATTTCTTTAGCTATGGCTCTTTGTGGTAGATGGTTCCAGGGCATTCTTGTGAGGAGGCCACACCATTTAATCTGTTGTTCTTTGAATTAATTGCATGACTGGTTTCAGACCTTGTCTTCTTCTAATTTCCACATTCCTAATTCTGTTTCTCACAGTTACCTCTGCAGCTCTCTTAAGGCTTTTCATCTCTGTTGTTATGACATTCCACTTGTTAGTTGCAGTAAGTGTCCATGTTTGACATTGATATCATAATTTGGCAGCCAAAAAATAATTCTTATGAGATTTGCTTTAGGAGTTATAGGTATCTATGCATTAGTTATCTCAGTACTTGATTTGCCTTTGCATAAAGTATGTTGATTTCCCTATCCATTATATGTTGGTATTAAAGACACCTACAGACAGGTGGCAAGAAGAATGAAGCCCTTGTGACAATGATTGACTAACTTTTAAATAATAACACTGTCTAAAATAACAGTAAACTAAAGACTGCTGAAGTCTGAATCCAGCTAAGTACTAGGTAGGCATAATATTTAAAATTACACTGTCAGATGAGTTGAGAAGCATACATCATTTCTGTATTTAATGTTAGATACTGAGAACCTATAGATTTGCCTGGAGTGCAGTGATGATATTCTGTTAAAAGATGACAAGAGTAATAATAAATATTTGAAAGTGTGAGGTTCACAGTAATTATAATGGAAATAAAGACATTTGGGATATCACATTGTAAATAGTTAGTTAGTTAGTTAGTTAGTTAGATAGATAATTAGTTGGCTAGTCGACAGATCATCCTCATTGCACATTGAACCATTCAGTCCATAAGTGCTCAGATCTCCCCCTCAGTAAATCCCACAGTGCGTAGTGGCTAATGACACCATTTCTGTGTTGGTTTATTAAACTTCTTTGGCTTCTTACATTGTGTTCTTGTTTGGCCACACCTCTTTTAACTTGCTCTTCTCACAGTCTGACCATGGTTGTAGATTCATGGTCATCACTTGGTTCATATTGTATACAGTAAATGTGAAATGCTGTTCAAAATAACATTTTAAAAACAAATTATATTTTCAACATTTAAAAAGGTTAAAGTTGAGAGGTTTTACAGCATCTGACTCAGTCTTTTACTCAGGCCACAGAACAGCTAGCCACCTGCCAAAAGCATCACACAAAGCTTGAACCCTGTAGCCCTAGCAATGTCCCTCTAGGGTCTCCGGAAAAATACCACTCCTGGTCTGAACAATGTAGTCTGAAAATTAACCCATGACCTTCGCGGTGCAAGGCAGACAGCTTAATCACTTCACCATGGAGACCCCTATTTTTTCAGCATGAACTTTAAAGTAAGCAGATAGGTAAAGGAAATTGTCTAGGGATTAAAAAACATCCATCAGAGAAAAATGAACACTAACTCTTGATGAGTTATGACTGATGTTTATTTTGGGTGTGCAATCGCTCGCGCTGGACTCAAGCATATTCCATACATGTGCTACTACTTCTAGTGCATCAGATTGATTTTTGCATGTGGATTAGCTTTCCCAATTACCAATGTCCCTCATCATCAGGCAAACCCACTCCTTCAGAGGTATGACTCGGATATAATTCATCTACTTTCACTCTTTCTGCTCCTGGCAATACATCTTGTGGGACCAGCTTTTATCTGAGTGTATCAAGCAATGCGCAATGTGTTATTTTATCTTTTTTGTTTAGTCTGAGCATATTACAGAAATCTGGCTAGATATTTTAACATGCAAAACTATATTGCTGATTCTTTAAAAGTGTATTTTTCATTTTTTTCTTCTTATTTGTATCTTCAGACATAAACCTGAATATGTGTAAAGAAAGCAGCAGTAAATTTGAGTTTGTTGATGTCTATTTTTCATTTTGATTAGGGGCTACCTTTGGGCATTTACCATGACATTTTCTGGGGCTGAAAGAGTTAGGAAATGTTATAAAGCTAGAATATTAAATTATTGTGTGCATATCATGAGTCAAGCATGTTTCTTATTATTTTCAGTTCATAAATGGACAAGCAAATCTAAGCTTAGGATTGGATGAACTAATAACACTGACCACTTTGTCTGATGGAGTGAAAGGATCATATCCTCCGCCTCCACTTTCCAAACCATTTCCTCTTCCTTACAAGGATGACTTTGAAAGTAGGTTCTATTCTATTAAGTCTACAATTTTGCGTGACAACATTTTAAGACATGATGCTTACCATCTACAAATGCTATAACTACCATCATGTGACAATCATTAAAAAAAATAATAAAGATGACTTTTCTTCTTCTTATGTCCTTTATTTGCCATTAGAGCATAGACCCTTAACTGTCTCTTGCCATGACATTCTGTCCTTTGCTGTTATTCAACTTCCTCCATGTCTTCCCCATATTATTCATCTTTGCCTCTAATTCTCTTCTCTATTGTTTTTAGGTCTCCCTATATTTTTTTGGCCCTGTGGGTTATGGACAAAGATCTATATCTATATACTGGGTGTTTGTAAAGTCTCACTAGACTGTATGTAGAACAAATTTGAAAAATTACGTACATGATGTCATAAAAAAATTAGCTGCGCAGTCCATCGTGAAACAATATGCAGTGAATGACTGTCGTCTGGTGGAGTAATTCTTTGCACTCCAAACAAAATGGTATTATCAATAGAAGAATGAATTTTTTCAAATTTGTAAGTATATATATGTAAAGCCATTAACATTTTCAGTTACAGTTAATCTTCCAAACGAAATGTTTAGGAAGATAATTAATAAAGATACAATGATCTGTTTGCCGTGGAATGCAAACAAATCACCATCTTCAGGACATTGCTGCCTGTAATCCACCTGTATCACTTGAACCTGTCAAATATCTTTAATTCTTCTTCTTCTTCTTTCGTTCGCTTGAAATATGTCTATAACTGCAATGTTGTCTCTTGTATGAATCTAACAGTCTTTTTTAGTTCACTCAGTGGTCCATAGAGTTTATCTTCCACTGTTGTCTCTCTAGGCAGAAGGTTCGTCTGGATATGTTGTAGTTTGGGCAATCCTGGAGTATGTGCTCTGCTGTCTGTGATGCCAAACCACATGTGCACATGGCTCTTCAGTTCTTATTGTGTAACAATGGCTAAAATTCCAGAGCACGTCTTTCTGATCTGTCCGCTCTATCTAGAGCCTCAACACTACAAAAAGCCACATTAGAAAACTAAATTTTAGGTACAAAGTAGAATCTCTAGCTGACAGCATATTTTATATATTAAAAAGTGTGTAAACATATTGGACAAAATAGAAGGAGCAGGTGGTACATTTGTCAGTTGAAAAGCTACAAATATTTATAAGTATTTACTTTATTATAATACTTGTAAGCATCCATATTTGTTAAATTATTGAACACATATTGTAATGCTATTTTTGGCTTTAGATTGAGGTCAAGAAAATTGTAAAGCTTAAATAAAAATTAATGTGAATTGGTATGTGCAAAATTGTAGCATTTTATTGTCGACAAGTGGTTTCAGACATTATTTGTATGTATTTAAATCATTTTATTTTTGGCCTAATGGCATCTAAGTGCTAACATATCATTGTGTTTTGTTGACTGTATTGTTTCGTTTGTAACTTCTACAGGAGTTGAAATCTTAAATGAAAGTATAACAATTATTTTTTTTGCAGGATATTCGTTATCTCAGGAGCCATACATGCTGGCACCACAGATTGGCACTTTAGAAGTCATCAAGTCTCAAAACACATCGCATGGCCAGGTTATTCGTCAAATGGTTCTGAATGCTCCTTTAAAATGGTGCCCTATCACTCTTAGCTTTCCTTATGCAGTTATTGGTGATAAAAATTGGTAAGTTATTAAAATTATACATTAATTTATCTGCTGTTATAATTAAATGTGAAAATTGTTTTTAAAATTGTTCTTATAAAGATAGACTATTAATATTGTATGTTTGCATTTGTGCCCAAGGAGTCAGCATGGCATAAAGATGTGTCATTTGCTTCTAATTTGAAAAGTACAGCTGAGGACAATATTCTCTGGACATTTTTGTCATCTGCCTTGGATGCTCAGAGTTTTGTATTTACCTATTATGTTGCATGAACTTTACAGAGGGTGAATACAAAACTTGGGACCTGTATTTTCAAACACTGCACAGTCATTAAAAATACACCCTATATTACCTCTTGTATGCTGTGATTGTACATTGTTAAAATGAAGTATTACATTGTTTAGTGCACCATATCACTATATTAAGTTTGTTGTTTTCTACGTTTCATCAAGAGGACAGCATGGCCGAGAGGTTTAACATGTTTGTGTTTGAATTTCCTGTGCAATTACAGTGGGTTAGTGGGTTTATTTAACACACAAGTCATTTCGACTTAAACATAGACTTCTTGTTCAGAAAGCAATGGCAAGCTACTGAACATAAAATTACCTTGGAAAACCTGGGACTGATTGCCATGTCCTGCATAAGAGCATGCAGCATTTTATTTACATGCTTGATAGATCCTAACTTTGATGACTAAAATCATCCCATGATGGCACATCTACACCTAAGAGCAGTAGAGGAAAGTCCTGTGGGTTTGGTATTTGTTATCATAAATATGCATTGTTGGTTAATTGCATGTCCTTCACGGGACATCACAGTCAACTTCAGTATTTATTAGCTGTTTGTGAAATTCTTGGAAATTTTACGTTCAGTACTTGATCGTTTCGGTCTCCGAAGCATAGGGGTTACGGGCGCTGTTCGTGATCCTGTATACCCGTGTTCGAAACACAGCTGCGCGTGATTTGGCAGCAGACCGTGTTGTGCTGGTTTTTTTACGAAATGATATAGGTGCCTGTCGTTCAGAGAGCAATAGGCAGACTTACTGAATGTAAACTTGCCAAGACATCAGCAAGAGCAAAAAATGCTGGTGTTGACTGCAAACGTCCTGTAAAGGATATGCAACTAACTTTTTAACTTTATCGTTGCTTTCTGAACTGCTGATGCTAATACCATTGTGAAAATCATCACAAAGCCATGTGCTCCCAAACTGCCTGCTGCTGACTTAGATCCAGGTCTGTCAGGATTGTGAAACTTTGTTCACAGCCCCTAAGCGTCAGACACCAACAAACATGCAATACAAACATAATATATATTTGTTAAAATGAATGGAAAAATAAAACAAGCAACAGAGATTTTAAGCCTAATGGCTACACCTTCTTTTCACAGGAGAAATTTGTTCATAGAAATTGACTTTGAAATTCCTGATGTGAATGCTACAGATGGTGTATTTGTTGCTGCTAGAGCTAATGATGGAGGCTGCCAAGCATTTATAGCCCATGGAATTTACTTCTTTGCATTCCCAGACTCCCATTACATAGTTGCCAATGATTTAGGTAATGTTGAATGCTTTCATTATTTCTTGTATTAATATTCTCTATATTCAACATGTGCCCAAGGAGTAAAAGTGGAGAGTGGAAAAGAAGAAGTAACAAAGACATTTATGATCTGTTTAAGTCCCCGCTAATTACTGAAGGCTAATAGACTACAATGGCTGGGGCATGCATATAGAAAGAATGGAAGATAATAGGGAAACAAAACTCGCTTACACTCAGGAAATAAATGACCGTAGACCCTGAGGTAGATCAAGAAGACGGTGGAGATATAATATATATATACAGACCTACAAGCACTTGGAATCAACGACTGGCAAGAGAAGGTCCATCAGAGAGATGAATGGAGACGGATTGTATCTGCAGCAAAGAACCTCTATGGCTCGGAACGCTGAAGAAGAAGAAGAAGAAGATATTCAACATGTTATAGTTGGTAGTATCTCAGTACAAAATACCTCAGTACTAGATCACAATTTTAAAAATGCATACAAAAAAAGACAAATGAATGTAGCATAACACCATCCTAATGCTGGAAATACTAGGCAAGTGAAGCAAAGGAAGACAAAGATGTTTGTGAACAGCTTAAATAGGTGGGAAACAAATAAGAATGTAATAACATCAACTTCATTAACATATCTGTCAACAAGAAATACTGAAGGCCATGATTACAGTATCTACTCTGGACCAGGCACTTCGGAAGATGAATCTCATTGGTTAGTGTACTGATTTGCCAGCCTAGTGGTCTGACTTCAGTCCATAGTAATTAAAGGACTTTCTCTGTCTGGAATGGCTATGAAGTCAATCCAGTTTCAGAACATAGTATCAGAGATTTCTATTATAAAGTAAAGGCAATTGTCGTCAACTGATGTTACACTAGTCATGTACCGTGGCTCATGTGTTATTTCTTCATGTAAAATACAGGTCTAATACAGTTTTCTCAATAACCCCCTAGCAACAAACATACAATGGCTACTTTTTTCTATCACATTGATCATTTCTGTAACATTTTTTCATTGATAGTAATATTTGTTTTATTACATAATTGATTGTTCACTGTTGCGTATTGTAGAATTATAATTTTTTTGTATTGTGAGTTTCTCAATATTTCTCTAAGTTTGGGTGAGTTGGAATAGCTTATAGTGTCCATCTCTAACTTGAAAAGTGCAGAGTTGTTATCCAATTGAGGAACAAATTTTCCCATCAATGTTTTAGAGGAATCCAGTTATGTCTTAGTAACCCTGAACTCTAGGTAATGAATCAAATGTCTTCATAGACAAGGGCAAAAAACTGGAGATCCTGCATGAATATGAAGAATCTCCTTTCTAGATGGGAATTCCAAATTGTAGAGTATACACACGGCTGAAGTTACCAAATTACACAAATTTTTTTTTTAAACTCCACAACAGCACATTTGTATTATGAGTCGAAGTTCTGGTATACACATGTTTGAACTCTCGCCAGTGCCTTGGAGTTTGTGCCCTGAGCTGATAGCCTTCTAGGGTGACTTGAGGGAGGAAGGTTGGAGATGAACAAAAAGTTTCACAGTGTGACGAAGATAGTCAGTTAAATTGAATGAATCGATCAATAAGTAAGAGGTTTTAATTTCATCCTTATTGTTACAAGCTTGCATTCGGCATCACTTTGGACAGCCTGTATCCCAGCTTCTTGAACCATGGAACCATGCTTAAAAGGATGTTTTCTGTGGCAATATGCTTTTTGTAAGAGCAATTTAAAGTCATACTACTATTGCATAACTACTGTTATATCTCTTAATGGTTATGTTATGGGTTAAGAGCTTGAAATCTCTCATCTCGCCCTATTTGTGTGGTTCTTTTACAGCTAGAACTGATGTGCTTACTCAAGGCTCTTTACCTTATGGAAGAGGATGGCATACGCTTTCACTACTTGTTCAGGTAACTTAATTTATGTTGTAAACTAAATTTTCTTAGTTTAGTGAGTTAAAAAGTGCCTTTAAATGCTCTTATTTGGCATCAGATTATTCTTATTATTTTTTTAATAATAGAATCCTAACACATTATGTTGAAGAAACTTCCCTCTGCTGTGCACTCACTTCTTTACCAAAGACATTAGGTTAAGTCTGTGCTTTATATCTTCTTCAGAGGCATCTGATTTATGATAAAGACCAATTTAAAAACACAGCCTGTGTTAAAAAATTCAAAAATTGTAAAGATTAAATTATTATAATCAGTAAATGACAGCTTAGCTCAGAAACAGGTTAAAAATGTATAAGATTATAAATTGTATCTGTTCAAGAAAATAAACTTCTTCTTCTGCTGCTGCATTCATCCAAAGTGTTTTTTCAGATGTAATTGTGTTGTGCCTGTTTATTTGCACCCTTAGGCCGACACATCCAACTTTAGTGGGCGTTTGTTGACCGGGTTAGCCTTCCCTGGTGAAAATTAACTTGAAATTAAAGGTTAAGAATTGCATTGAGGGAATATTATTTTTACAAAAATGCTAGCAATATCTGTGAGACTTTTCTAACAACAGAAAAAGCAAAAATCCTTGTCATAAGAACTGTGCGAATGGTATGCAGACCAAATGGAGCTATATAAATAATGATGATATGCAAAGTATCATTTTAGTACACCATAGAATTGGGTGGCTGCAACAGATTGTGTTAAAAACTGCCATATATAACTACCTTACACTTATTTAAATGTTAGATATAAAATGACAAGACCTATCTGAGCAGGTACATTAAAATTGTACTACCACCAGCATAAAGCAGGACATGATAACTTGATTCTGCAGAGTATACAAGATTGGCACACAATCATGTTTAGCAAATGTAAATACAGGAATTAGCGATGACTAGAACTAAATGATAACATAGGAAGCTCTGAACCAGATGGCCGGGTATGATAACAAAAACAGAACTATGAATTTGAAACAAATACACTTGCAGCAGCAGATCAGCAGAACATATTTTGAGGAAAATTCAAATAAATTAAAACTTTCTCCTGTCTTAGACATGTATTAACAGATGATGGCAGAAGTGAAACAGAAATCAAAAAGAGAATAGGAATGACCGAAAATGCTTTCAGCATCATGATGTCAGTATTAACATCTAGAACAACGCATTAAAAATGAGAATTTAAAATGTTATGTATATTCAACACTATTGTATGGCACGGAAGCCTGGACAGTGAACAAGCAATTACAAAGTTGAATAGAAGCACATCTTATATATAAAAGGCGATCTCCGTCTGTCTGTCTGTATGTCCCTATGTCCTTTATGCGCTCGCGAACGGCCCATCCGATTGAGATGAAATTTTCTACACGTCTTCCTTTCATTCCAGCGCAGCCCACTGTCATATTTTTTTAGTGTGAAATCGGCTGCTTACCCAATATTATTTCATTTTTCATTATAATTTCATATATCTCAGGGGACCTAACTCTGTAAAAGTTATTTCAAGGGGCATAACTTTTCTGTATAACTTATAGTCATATTGTGGCATCGTTTTCAAAGATTTATAAACTCTTTGTCCATAGTTATGTACCGGCATATGAGTTATAATAAATAATGATACAATCTGTAAGGCATTTTCAAAGTTTTCATAAAAATAATGCATAATGCATAACATTGTAACTCATCTTTTTTTGCTTAAAGAATGAATAAATAATAGTTACCCTATCTCTATCAAGTTTGAAGATTTTATATTTCTTTACACTGTCGCCAACTCTAAGAAGACATGGAACAACTTCAGCCATTATTAAATCTACAGGCATATGCGTTATATTCCTCCTCCTCTCCCCTCCTCCACCTCCTACCCTCTTCCTCTTCTCCTCCCTCTCCCTCCTCCATCCTCCTCTTCTCTCTTTCTCCTCCTCCTCCCTCCTCCTCCTCCCTCCTCCTCCCTCTTCCTCCTCCCAGCTCCTACTCCTTTTTTCTTCTTCGTCTGCTGCCGCTGCTCCATTTACCCAAGTTAATTGTTGAGGAAGATGTAAAGATCTTTCAAGTGCTCTTTCTAATGCTTTTTGTAAGTTGGTCTTCGTTTATCTAAGGTTGTTCTAACTGCAACCAATAAATGATTAGACAGACAGACAGACAGACAGACAGTCGGGAACGGGAACTTATATGACTACTCATATGAATTAAATGAGATGCTCCCCATCAGGGGCTGGGCGAAGCCGAGCCGGATCAGACAGATAGACAGACAGATAGACAGACAGACAGACAGATAGATAGTCGGGAACGGGAACGTGAGCTTATATGACTACTTATATGAATTAAATGAGATGCTCCACACCAGGAGCTGGGCGATGCCGGGCCGGGTCAGACAGACAGACAGACAGACAGACAGATAGTCGGTAACGGGAACGGGAACTTATATGACTACTTATATGAATTAAATGAGATGCTCCCCACCAAGGACTGGGCGATGCCGGGCCGGGTCAGACAGACAGACAGACAGACAGACAGTCGGTAACGGGAACGGGAACTTATATGACTACTTATATGAATTAAATGAGATGCTCCCCACCAAGGACTGGGCGAAGCCGGGCCGGGTCAGCTAGTAAATAAATAAAAGAATGTATTGTATTTCGTTTAAACAAAAACAGTCAAATACAGAGGTTCTAGAAAAACTGGGAATGAAAAGAGAGTTAATGAAAGAAATAAAAAAGAGGCAAGTGAAATAGTTCTGCCACGTTAAAAAACATAACACTCTTTTTTAAAAAAAAACCATACTGGAGGGTAAGGTTGAAGACAAGCGAGCAAGAAGTAGACAACGATACAAGTGGGATGATAACATCAAGAGTTGGATGAACAGCAATCTAACAGAATGTACGGTCAGGGATTGAAACAGACAACCTTCATTATGGAGACGGCACTTGATTGATTGACAAATAAATATTTTACCCCTTTCACCTCCAAGATCCAGATATTTTGGTATGAGCAAGATTTCTCAATACACTATAAACCTGCTTTAGCAATCTATGGAGAATGTATCATGTACTAATAATAGATAGCTTAAAATATCCACTAATCACAGTTTTTCTGTTAATAGACTGATGTAAAAAAGATGTGTGAACCAAGCGACAAAAATTACATGAATTTTAAGCCTAGTTTTTTTTTTTCACTGTAAATATTACAACAAAGACAGCAAGAGAAAATTCTTGACAGTCTTGCATCATGGCACAGAAGGTAGTCACAAATTGAAGGAGATCACAATTTGTGGAGAAACATGATCGTCCATGCCAGCCGACAAGGCACTTGATGATGATGATGATCACAGCAAGAGTGACAAACAAAAATGCTCCCAGTATTGTCTGAAGAAAACATAGCAGATATTATGTTTACTTCACAAAAAGTAATGCTGGTGCTTTTTTTCCCCTTGCTTTGCTTTGAACTGAAGCATAGTCCATACACACTACTTCTAGTAGCACTGGACTGTATTCTGCATGTGGATTAGTTTTCCCAATTGCCAACGCCACTCACCATCAGATGAACCCACTCTGGCTTTCGAGGTACATGTAATTTAACGTCCTCAAGATAAGGAAGAGAATTCTACATTTTAGTCCAGCTCACCGGTGTAGGGCATCAGCCCACCAGAATGCAGGTGCTTGAAAATAGTGACAGTTGAACAGGATTATTCATTTCGAAGTGATCACAAGTGGCTGAGATGATGAATATAGAGGTGGTGGTAACGTGATACCAAATTTGAACTTTCCCACTAGGGAGCTTCAGTACTGGGTAATGAAAATCAAAGGGAAATGTTCGAAGGGTTAAGCATAAATAGTACTCACAGAGGGAATAACTTAAAAATAGTTTTATTGGTATTGAACATTTTATTTCTAGGGACTGTATAGATACATTACAAATGTAAAACTATAATAGAAAATAATGCTAATTCAAAGGGGCCCCAACAAGGCAAATGTATAAAGCAGTGAAAAGATCAAGTTGCTGATAGAAAATATTATTATAGACTATAAGAATATTTTAGAAAGTAATAAGCAAAGAGAAGACACTAGTAGATGTTTAAATCTCATTTTTATTTTATAATGTGTGTCTAACACTATATGCCCAATGTGTTTTCAGACATGTAGAAGAGTCCTTTAGTTACTATACTTTAGGATGTTTATTTTGTAACATTCGCTTTGCTTTTGTTTGAAATCTTCAGGAACAAAAAGCTGTTGGTGCGTATGACAAAAAGGGCCTCTTCAGTATTGATATACCCATTCTTCCAGCGAGTGGATTCGGTGCAATTGGAACAGATAATTTTGGTCTAGCTGACTTTGACAACTTGTATATTGCTACACATGAAGAGGGACTGGCTAAGATGGAAGATTATTTTAGCCATCCCTTGCCACATTCACTTTACTTTATCCATGAGCATAATTAATTCAATTTCAATTTCAGTTCTTGAGACGAATGGTCCCTTTCAATCTTCGATTTATCAACTAGTCTATAGTTAGGGCCTTTATAGTGTGTCTTTCGTTGATAGGGCTGCTTGCTTCAGCTTCTTGGCTTCTGATTGGTTGATTCTGTTAGTTACTTTCTAGTGGTTTTACATGTCTGGATAGAGTCGCACACTTGTTAAGGCCTGGAGTAATTGTGTATCCGCTCTGTCATAGAGTGCTGTTTCCTTCAAGGAGCTTTACCAGTTATCATCTCTCCTTGGGTTCCACCTATTTCCCTATCTTGGTCTATCTTCAAATCATCTGGGTCTTCTCTGATACCTTGTGTCGTGGACGGGTTGATAACTCGATCTTGGTGGAGAGTAATTTCTTTTTCTCCTGACTCCCTTCAGTCTTGGTCGCTGTCGTTCTGGTTTTCTTCCTCATCTTCTACTTCTTCTTCTGTTGCTTCTTCTTCTGTCTGGGACTTTGTGCTTTCTGGTTCAGATGTTTCGTTCTTTGACTTGAGCAGTTCTATCTGTTCTCTTTCTTCTTGAATCTGTTTAAGAGTTTCTTCTGTCTTTTCTCTCTTCTCTCTCTTCTTGTATTTTTGATAGAGTTTCTTCTGTCTCCGCCTTTATTGCAGCCACTTGAGCGACATACTGCTCAATATTCTGTTTCACTTGCTTCAGTTCGTCCAGAATGTGCTGAATGGCTGTTATCTGTGTCTTTTGAGTCTTGTCTATTTTTTCCTCCATGCTGTTGAACTTTGATCTCAGGTCCTTCAGTTTGCCTTCCAATTGCGCTCTTGTCGTTTTTTGTAAGTCGTGTGGTCGCTGCGTACTGCCTCCAAGCCTCTTTATGGGGCAAGGTTAGTTTTGATAGCAATCTTCATTTGTTGTTTCCTCCTGTGTGGAGGTCTTTGGTGATCTTGGCTGCATCTCCTTGGTGTTGTTGTGGACTACCCAGCTGCTGCTGGCTTCAGATGTAGTCTCTTCAGTGACAGGAACGGCTTCAGCTGGTGTAGGAGTAGGGACTGCTAAGTGTAGAAATGGGCTCAGCAGTCACAGCGGCCATTCCTCAGCCTCTGCCTTCTTCTTCCCAGGCTGCATATAGTGCATGTCTTTTTGTGGTACTTTTAATGTGAGGCATCCTCTGCACTGTCAGATTGTGATCTGTTCACGATAGAGCGAGCGAGTCGATCTGATGATGATGATGTGATATAATATTGGATCTTATTATATATTATCTCAGGACTCATATAAGTAGTTTAATTCAATAGTTTTCATTTAACTGTTTGCTTGTGAGGTCACAGTGTTTGCATTTACAAAGGGATGGTCAAAATGTTTTGCACTTTAGTTTGAGGGAGTCAAGAAAATTGGTGTGGACTTAAGTCCTTTCCTATGTAGTCAGCCCTCAAGGCAATACACTTCTCCCATCTCTTCTTCACCAATCTGATCCCTTAACTGTAGAACATTCCTATCACAGAAGTTAAAAAGTACCAATCATTAGACTGCGCACAGAATTTAACCGACTGAGATATCACCTGTTCAGCAAGCTAAGTATACGAGCTTATGATTAATGTAGCTGTGAAGTAAATATAACAGCTAAACATTTGGTGCGAGAATATTAAATAGACAAAATACTGCTTTACTCCAGCTCTTTTCGAGGACAAACTCCATGGAAATACCAGAAACTTTAAGTTGTCCTCTGCTGTCTTTTAATGTATTCAAATGGCACCTGAAGGTGTTTGAAAGATGAGGAAGGACTGTTGTTTCTGACAACAAAATATTTATGTGTCCAACTTATTTCTAGTCCTAGCTGGACCAGTTTGTTCAACCAAACATTTGTTCACTCATACAAACATATTAGACCAGTGTCATGCATTACTGCAGATAATAAAATGGACTAACTTTGTTGGTCGAATTAAAATTGTAAGTTTAAGAAGAGGTTAGATAGTTAATTTAGTACTTGAAACCGTATGTTTTATTTCATTTATTTTGGCACTTTGTATTTACTGTTATATCACATGTTTTTTAATGAGCACTTTCATTTTTGCTTTGTTTCGTTTGCTTTATATTGCACTATCACACATACTGAATTGTATAATTTAGACATAAATGTAATGTTTGATTTAGCTTGAAACATTGACAATCATGCTAAAGAAGTAAAATGTAAGATCAGACCTCTTCTACACACCTTAAAGTGTAATAGGTAATGGTGCTAACCCCACATTTGTATAGACTGGCCAGAGCTCGATGGGTAATGTGGTCACAGTCATACTAGCTACCTTGACTTGCCAGGATATTTCCTGGAACCTATTTTAAGCTGGGACAGCCTGTTATGTACAGAGTATTCAATAGTTTAGAATCTAAACACATGTATTAGCTGAATAATGATTTTGTTGTCTAAAAGCAACATGATGAATGCTGTTTATATTCTAAAACCATGAGATTCCATTTTCAAATTGGTTTTTAATAATGCTCAATTTTCAGTGCAAGGTTGATTCCATCCCTGTATGTTAATTGTTTGTTGATTATTTGTATATGCACTCATGCACGAGTATGTGTAGAAATAAGAAATACATCTTTAATGTATTGAAATCCCTTCTGAAATTTCTGTGTTAAGTTCACAAGTACATTAATCAGATGTCAGTCAACAGTATTAGTATGAATGGGAAAAGAGGCAGACTGAAAGAAACAATGCTGGACGGACTGAGACTGTGGCTTAGAGAAATATCATCAACAAAGTTGATTCAGATCACCCAAAACCTAGATCTGTGGAGAGACATGACCGCCTACACCATTTGGCAGGAAACATGATGATGATGATGATGATGATACTTGGGAAGTAATTTTAGAGTCCATTCCTCCCAGAAAATGTTTAATGTCTGTTTTCAAACAGTTTGTGAATAGATATTGCTATAACATCCCATTGCTATGAAAATAAATAAAATGAAAGAAATAGCTCCAACTTGTGAGAACATGCAGCTGATCCTGTATAAGAGACTCTAAGGTAACATTGATAAAAAGGATAGGTCATATTTGAAAAATATACGGTGAAACAAAAAATGTATGTATGGATCCTGCATTAAAGTAACAAACACAAACTCATGTATACCTGGAAAGGTTAACCCGGTCAACAAATGCCTGAGGAAGTCTGGTGTGTCGACCAAAATGCTCAAGCAATTAATCCAAAACAAACATTCCAGCCAATGAAGAAGAAACCCATGTATGAACCTTGCCAGAACCCCAGGCCAGGTAAATAGAAATCACAAAATATGTGATTATAACATACCTTTTTCTTTCATTCTATGCTGTCATATTTTTGTCAAATATATTTGTGATTTAATGAAGATAATGTTACCAAAATACAACTGTCTAGAGAAAAACTTAAAAGAAGGAAATAACATTTGGTTGTCACTAGTTTAGATGAACCATCTTTCTTATTATTTGCAATATGTTTGTTGCACTCTGACTAATCTGTGATTTATCAGAAAGAAATTCATGCCATTTTATCTCCCATTTGTTGGTCTTCTTCAAATAATTTCTTTGCTGATTCAGGCACCAATGCTCACAAGCAGACTACTGAATCAAGGAGCCCTGAATTTGTGCTGACGGCCATAAACAACATACATGTTTACTCATAGAGTATATTACTCTAAAATGCCCTGGTTCAGTAGTTCGTCTTTTACTTTCTCATTCAGATAGTTTCCATTTTCATATGTGTATCATTAGTTGTTTTTTTTTTATTGATTGTCAAGCTTTTAATCTTCTCATATCCAGTTGTCATGTTACAATATTATTAAATAATTCAGTCATCCAAGCAGCATGTTTGACAAATTTAATCAATGTTATGTTGATAATTTAGAAGTTGTTACAAATAATTCATGTATATATTTTGTTCTCTGTGTAAGTCACACTTGTCAACTTTAACTAAAGCACAGCCAAGACATTTTTTAGGGATTTACTTGCTTTGAATTCGAGCATCCCCGGGAAGGTTAACCTGGTCAACAAATGCCCGCAGAAGTCGGATGTGTCGGCCTAACGGCGCAAGAACGCAGCTCTGCTGTAAACAGGCACAACGCAATCACATCCGGAAAAAAAACTCCGGATGAACGAAGAAGAAGAAGAAGAATTCGAGCATGGTCCACACACATGCTGTTACAACTAGTGCGTGCACTGGACTGATTTTGCTTCAGGCTTAGCTTTCACCATTGCCAGCATCCCTTGCAATCTTGCGAACCCTCTACGCTGTCTGGGGTACTTGTAATTTACTTCCCAAGTCAATAACGAGAAATCAACATTTAAGTCCAACTGTGTGGGGAACAAACCCACTACGTCGTGGTCAGAAGAAAAAGTTTAAGTGTGTTAAACCTTTCAATCGTGCTGACCTTCCAACCAAGAAGTTGACAGCACTGAAAGTGATGACAGCACTGAAGGTGATGACAGCACTGAAGGTGATGACAGCATCTGATATTGAACACCTCCTTCTCTTTCTTCTCTATGGGGGACTTGTACTAACAGTTATAGACTAGGGTCTGGGCCACCTCACTAACAGCAAAACTCAGCTAGAAAGATTGATGAAGTGCAAACTGAGACTCATTTTCGGCTGCACATAAGACAGCTCGTGCAAGGCCACACAGTACATCCTTAATTTACCGACGACGGCTACCAGGAACAATATGTTCACAGGTTAAGTTATTCTCAGGCACGAGAGTATCACTGGATAAACTAAAAAAATTACCATATACAAAGCATTATTGATGATAAAAAGGGAATGTGTCATCCCAGGATGCCCGAAGCTGAAGAGATAATCAAGCAGGTTTGAGATTTGGATGATTTCCAACATGGAGAAGAATGGACTATTATTATACCCACAAACATGCAAAAACACTCGCAGGTTATCAGTACCCTAGAGAGATACTTCATAGGTCAATTACCTACATCAATTGACAATGAGATAAGGCTGGTCCAACAGCATTCACGTCCATAAGATATCAGAATTTCATTTATACAGATGGATCGTAAAGTGTGGTTTAAATGTTAGGATTATTGACGACTACAACACAAAATAAGGGGGTGGGGGGATCAGAACGAACGAACAAACTTTATTTTCAAAGGGTTAAGAATTGGGCACGCAGGCCCGTCTAACATTCTGCCCTTCTATCACTCTCTTTCATACATTATTTCATTCATACATCATTCAAGGCTAACAGAGAACAGCAACAATATAGAAGATATGCATTATAAAGGCATGGGCAAAACTACACGACTCAGTAATATTAGATAATGATCTGACACTTGTTATTAGCTATGTGGAATATACTGACCTACAAAAGGGGACTGGCTGTTATACTAGGGTTTTGTTATTATTATTATCTCTATTATTAAGGGGGAAGGTAATCCGTACTGAGATAGTGTTCTAATAATTTGCGATTATATGAATAGGTATTGGTGATGTCTTTGATTTCTTGTGGAAGATTGTTCCACAGCTGAGCTGCGGAGTACGTTAAGTTTGTTTTGTATAAGTCAATCCTAGGCTTCTGAATGTGTAATATATTTAAACGTTTACTGTGTCTAGCATTATATTTAAACAATGGCCAAAGGTAATTTGGGGCATTCCGATGCAGGATTTTGTGAATTAGTTTAGCTTTATTGAAAAGCAGGCGTTTGCGGAGTGGTAGTAACTGAAGGCGTTTATACAGGCTAGGATTGTCAGATAAATGTTTGCTATAAATTAGACTCACCTGGAAAGGTTAACCCGGTCAACAAATGCCTGAGGAAGTCTGGTGTGTCGACCAAAATGCTCAAGCAATTAATCCAAAACAAACATTCCAGCCAATGAAGAAGAAACCCATGTATGAACCTTGCCAGAACCCCAGGCCAGGTAATAGAAATCACAAAATATGTGATTATAACATACCTTTTTCTTTCATTCTATGCTGTCATATTTTTGTCAAATATATTTGTGATTTAATGAAGATAATGTTACCAAAATACAACTGTCTAGAGAAAAACTTAAAAGAAGGAAATAACATTTGGTTGTCACTAGTTTAGATGAACCATCTTTCTTATTATTTGCAATATGTTTGTTGCACTCTGACTAATCTGTGATTTATCAGAAAGAAATTCATGCCATTTTATCTCCATTTGTTGGTCTTCTTCAAATAATTTCTTTGCTGATTCAGGCACCAATGCTCACAAGCAGACTACTGAATCAAGGAGCCCTGAATTTGTGCTGACGGCCATAAACAACATACATGTTTACTCATAGAGTATATTACTCTAAAATGCCCTGGTTCAGTAGTTCGTCTTTTACTTTCTCATTCAGATAGTTTCCATTTTCATATGTGTATCATTAGTTGTTTTTTTTTTTATTGATTGTCAAGCTTTTAATCTTCTCATATCCAGTTGTCATGTTACAATATTATTAAATAATTCAGTCATCCAAGCAGCATGTTTGACAAATTTAATCAATGTTATGTTGATAATTTAGAAGTTGTTACAAATAATTCATGTATATATTTTGTTCTCTGTGTAAGTCACACTTGTCAACTTTAACTAAAGCACAGCCAAGACATTTTTTAGGGATTTACTTGCTTTGAATTCGAGCATCCCCGGGAAGGTTACCTGGTCAACAAATGCCCGCAGAAGTCGGATGTGTCGGCCTAACGGCGCAAGAACGCAGCTCTGCTGTAAACAGGCACAACGCATCACATCCGGAAAAAAAAACTCCGGATGAACGAAGAAGAAGAAGAAGAATTCGAGCATGGTCCACACACATGCTGTTACAACTAGTGCGTGCACTGGACTGATTTTGCTTCAGGCTTAGCTTTCACCATTGCCAGCATCCCTTGCAATCTTGCGAACCCTCTACGCTGTCTGGGGTACTTGTAATTTACTTCCCAAGTCAATAACGAGAAATCAACATTTAAGTCCAACTGTGTGGGGAACAAACCCACTACGTCGTGGTCAGAAGAAAAAGTTTAAGTGTGTTAAACCTTTCAATCGTGCTGACCTTCCAACCAAGAAGTTGACAGCACTGAAAGTGATGACAGCACTGAAGGTGATGACAGCACTGAAGGTGATGACAGCATCTGATATTGAACACCTCCTTCTCTTTCTTCTCTATGGGGGACTTGTACTAACAGTTATAGACTAGGGTCTGGGCCACCTCACTAACAGCAAAACTCAGCTAGAAAGATTGATGAAGTGCAAACTGAGACTCATTTTCGGCTGCACATAAGACAGCTCGTGCAAGGCCACACAGTACATCCTTAATTTACCGACGACGGCTACCAGGAACAATATGTTCACAGGTTAAGTTATTCTCAGGCACGAGAGTATCACTGGATAAACTAAAAAAATTACCATATACAAAGCATTATTGATGATAAAAAGGGAATGTGTCATCCCAGGATGCCCGAAGCTGAAGAGATAATCAAGCAGGTTTGAGATTTGGATGATTTCCAACATGGAGAAGAATGGACTATTATTATACCCACAAACATGCAAAAACACTCGCAGGTTATCAGTACCCTAGAGAGATACTTCATAGGTCAATTACCTACATCAATTGACATTGAGATAAGGCTGGTCCAACAGCATTCACGTC
The DNA here is from genome assembly GCA_014155875.1 of Cepaea nemoralis. Classification (NCBI taxonomy): domain Eukaryota; kingdom Metazoa; phylum Mollusca; class Gastropoda; order Stylommatophora; family Helicidae; genus Cepaea; species Cepaea nemoralis. The sequence continues at coordinate 214,982 of JACEFZ010023524.1, forward strand.
CATAAGATATCAGAATTTCATTTATACAGATGGATCGTAAAGTGTGGTTTAAATGTTAGGATTATTGACGACTACAACACAAAATAAGGGGGTGGGGGGATCAGAACGAACGAACAAACTTTATTTTCAAAGGGTTAAGAATTGGGCACGCAGGCCCGTCTAACATTCTGCCCTTCTATCACTCTCTTTCATACATTATTTCATTCATACATCATTCAAGGCTAACAGAGAACAGCAACAATATAGAAGATATGCATTATAAAGGCATGGGCAAAACTACACGACTCAGTAATATTAGATAATGATCTGACACTTGTTATTAGCTATGTGGAATATACTGACCTACCAAAAGGGGACTGGCTGTTATACTAGGGTTTTGTTATTATTATTATCTCTATTATTAAGGGGGAAGGTAATCCGTACTGAGATAGTGTTCTAATAATTTGCGATTATATGAATAGGTATTGGTGATGTCTTTGATTTCTTGTGGAAGATTGTTCCACAGCTGAGCTGCGGAGTACGTTAAGTTTGTTTTGTATAAGTCAATCCTAGGCTTCTGAATGTGTAATATATTCAAACGTTTACTGTGTCTAGCATTATATTTAAACAATGGCCAAAGGTAATTTGGGGCATTCCGATGCAGGATTTTGTGAATTAGTTTAGCTTTATTGAAAAGCAGGCGTTTGCGGAGTGGTAGTAACTGAAGGCGTTTATACAGGCTAGGATTGTCAGATAAATGTTTGCTATAAATTAGACTCATGGCCTGTTTCTGGAGTGAGTAAAGTCACTTGGTGTTTGAATTAGAACAACCGTCCCAGATTGTAGAGCAGTAGTCAAAGTTTGTCTGTATATGAGAAGTATAGAATAGTTTCCTTGTGTCCTCATCAAGGAAGTTTTTAATCTTGGCGAGTTGGTAGACTTTTTTTGCTGTTTGTTTAATGAGCGCTTGAACGTGGGAATTAAAGGTTAGGTTTCTATCAATGATTAGGCCTAATGTTTTGTGCTCAATTACACTTTCTACTGGCATGCTATCGATGTGAAGTTGAAGTGATGTGTGTGAGCTTAGAGTTTGAAGTCTTTGTCTGGTTGTTAATAACATTGATTTTGTTTTAGTGATGTTAATTTGCATACAGTTTGAATAGCTCCACCTAACTACATTATTTAATTCTTGTTGTAAAGACGACTCCAGTAAAATACAGTTTTCAGCGTTTGTGTACACTGAACAGTCGTCTGCAAATAGATCACAGGACGACGAAAGATGCAAAAGTAGATCGTTAATATATATGGCAAATAATAGAGGGCCAAGAATATAGCCTTGCGGTACTCCAATATTGAAGGTAGTGGTTTGAGACAGATTTATTATGTGATACTACTTGCTTTCTGTTTGATAGAAAAGATGATATTAGAGTGACTACATTAGGGCCAATTTTCATTGTCTCAAGTTTTTTAATTAAAATAACATGGTCTATCATATCAAATGCTTTCTTGAAATCAATAAACACAGTTCCACATAGACCGTTGTTATTTATATTCTGTTGCCAATTTTCTATCATGTTTGTCTGGCAAGAATATTTTGGTCGAAATCCTGATTGGCTGTCAACAATAAGCTTGTTGCGAACTAAATACTGTAATGTTACTTTATGGATGTGTTTTTCTAGTGGCTCAGAGGAAAACGGAGAGTTCTGCTTCTTCTTTGCATTCATCCGGAGTGTTTTTTCAGATGTCTTTGCGGTGTGTCTAAGTTATGCGCCCTTGGGCCGAAACCTGTAGGTCACACATCCGACTTTAGCGTGCTTTTTTGACCAGGTAGCATTCCTGGGAGACTCTCACTTTTGCGGTACCGTCCACAACCCAGCTGGCCAAGTTGGAACGGTCGAAGACTTAACGGTCATCCCTCAAAGGAAGGCAGGGACAGTCCATGGCATTTTCCACCATCCAGGGTGGCTTCCATAATTGCAGGGCGGACACATAGCGCCCTGGTACTGGGCTCACCAAGAGAATCGTCACGTCCTGCTCATGGCTGCTTTAATTCCTCAATTCAATATATTGGGCATTTCGTTCGCCCCGGGCCATTCCCGCACAAACCAGACTGGTCTGAAGTTGGTATCCACTCAGCGAGTTTTCAATACGGACATGTGCTTGTCGTTGTGCCCGTCAGAACTGTTCCAGACACGTCAGACATTCGGAAAACTACCTAGTCAGAGCTGTTCTGAACAAGAGCGGCATTCGGAAACTAGGTAGCTGTTCCTAGCACGAGGGAAGACTAGTTAGAGCTTTTCCGGCCACGAAAGACATTTCACTCGGACGCAATTGCGTAGTGCCAATGTTTATTTTGCCGCCCGTAGGTTGGCACTTCCGTCTTTGGCGGGCATTTTTAATGAGGTTAGCCTTACTCAGGTTTCCAGGCAAGTTAGACTCTTATTTCGACTTCCACTCAGCAAGCTTTTGCTTCGGGCTGCCACGTAATGGATTCGCTAGCCAAGCGTTCCATTTCGTGTCAACGATACAATCTTCCACCTTTGACTACACTCACTCCATGAGTACGGTTACAGACTTTCATCGCAACGTGCGACCGAGGTGTTTTTCCACCTTTAGTACTCGGACTCGCTCACGAGGTAGGCTACATGCGCTGCCGGCTCAGCACCTTACCTCCATGCGAAATGGAGAGTTCCATTTAACTACATTAAACTTGCCTGTGGAGATCACTACTGCCTCCGGAACACTAGCATGCACAGCAGAATAGGTAGCCATGCACGCTATAACCATGTCAGACTCCGTGAATATGCTACCGAAAAACGCACCAGGCAATCTCCGCTCAGATTGGAATGATGGCTTTTGGAAGTCACGCTTGACATCACTCACCTGAATGTATGCACCCTCACATGCATTAGTTAGTCGACAGATCATCTTCATTGCACATCGAACCATTCTGTCCATAAGTGCTCGGATTAATCCCCCCCCCCCCCCCACCCCCAGCAAATCCCGCAGCGTGTAGCGGCACACGACATCAGTTCTGCGTTGGTTTGAAATCTTTGGCTTCCTGCATAGTGTTCTTGTTTGGCCACACCTCTTTTAACTTGCTGTTTGAGGATCTACAAATTGATGGAAAAGACCTTAGACGTAACAAAAAACATATTTTGGAAACAACAAGCTACCATCAGAATTGATAATGAAGTAGGTCAATATCTATCATCCTATTAAAAGCGGTGTGAGACGGGATGTATAATGCTTCCAGATCTTTGTTCCCTGTATAGGGAAAATATTTTCAGAAATATAGAAGATATAGAAGGAATCAACGTTGGGGGACGATACATCAATAGCATTAGATATGCAGATGATACAGTCTTGATTGCAGACCATGAACAGGACTTGCAACATTTAGTAGTGTGGTTGTTGCACACAGTGAACAACTAGGATTAGAATTAAACTGTAAGAAGACACAGATAATGGTCGTCACTTGGAGGAAGAAAATACCACAATGTGATATACGAGTAAATGGGCATATTCTTAAGCAAGTGAATCGGTATAGTTGTCTCGGAGCAGTCAAAACATCTGATGGGAGATGCCTTGAAGACATTATAACAAGAATTGCCATTGCGAAGGTAGCCTTTTGCAAGATGAAAAACATACTGGCCAATAAAAAGATATCAATTGAAACGAGAAAAAGAGTGGTGAAATGCTACATAGAACCTGTACTTTTGTATAAATGTGAAGCGTGGACAATGAGCAGACAAGCTGAAAAACATCTGATGGCTGTGGAAATGTGGTTCCCGCGGAAAATGCAAAGAATACCTTGGCCAGACAGAAAAACTAATGAACAAGTCCTTCAAGAAACAAATGAAGATCGCAAACTGATTAGAGACAATGACGTGGACAGTCAAAATTTGTTGGGCATGTTATGAGAAGAAATGGCTTGGAGAACTTGGTGACAACTGGCAAGATCGAAGGGAGGAGACCAATGGGAAGACCGAGAAGTAAATACCTGGATGGCTTGGCCACGTGGCATGGTCGAGACAGGAACACGGAGCTGATCCACGACTCTGGTGATCGAGTGAGATGGTAAAACATGACCGCCCACGCTTATAGGCATGGCACATGATGGATAAATCTCGCAGTCTGGCCATCGTTGTAGATTCACAGTCCTCACAGTCCGCAAACGTCTTACTTCTCGTAGAGCATTCAGTATATCAGCCTGGTCCATGGCTCGTCTGCCCTCTACAGTAGCCTTACCTGTTTAACTAACTAACACATAGCTTCGTTCTGTGTCCTTTCCATCTGCTTATGGCTGAGAGTCAGGATCGCCATCCCATACTCAAAAGCAGAAAGGACCATACCCTCGTATAGAAGACATAGACGGCACTGATCACAGTTTGCCTCCGCCATCACCCACATCGTAGGCAAATTCTGCTTGGCATTTATTATCATCTGGTCTATGTGCTCTGTATAAGTAAGTCTTCGATCAAATCATATCCCCGGGTATTTAATTGTCTGCGTTCTTTCCACAATCTTTGAGCACAGATTTACAATTGGTGTTGGAGTTTTGACAATATGGTTATTCAAGGAGAAGCGTGTTACTATTGCCTTCGTTGGATTGACCAATGCACCAGCTTCACCACACCAAGTGCTTATGCGATTAAGTTCTGCTTGTAGTTCCACAGTAACCTGATTTCTTTCCTTATCCTGGCGGAAGGGCGAGACGGACGTGTAATAAGATTGCTACTGGTACTATTAGTGTTGGAACTCTTCGCTGGCTGCTGAGGATGGGGACGGAGCGCTTATGGGAATGCCCCGAATGCTGTGATGTCGGTTCCTAAATCAATCAATCAATCAATCAATCATACACTAATACATAGTCGGCATACGACAATTACCCCCCCCCCTCCCCTTCTCCCGTCCTGTGATCTGCTCACCGGTGATTCTCAGCCGTGTGGGAGTAAACAGCACCAGAGATAATGACCAGGATATATTGATAAACATGCCTTAGTTAAAGGTAATGAAATAGATCGCCACGCCGCAGCACGACGACGCTGATGAAACCATCAGAACCCGTTGCATAGCTCGTGGGCTTCTTCTTCTTCTTTCGTTTGCCTGAAATATATTTATAGCTGCAATGTTGTCTCTTGTATGAATCTAACATTCTTTTTTAGTCCACTCTTGTCCCTCTAGGCTCGGGGGATGGTGGGTAATGTCCCCGGCCAAAATTGGCGTACCATTTGCCCGGCGATTGAGTTCTGGAGGAGCCTCGGCTGGAGGCGGCCGCTGTTGCAGATCCATGAACAGTCTGAATAGAAACTATATACCAAATCAAAGCCTCTGCCAAAAGGGTAAACGTTTATTAATCGAGGTACAAATGTGTAGAGTCAATTGAAAACAGCTGTTGTTACATTGCAGGTCTAGTTGGAACTCAGCAATGTTTTTCTCCCCCGTCAACAACGCGTGAGCGTCCTTAACAACTGCCATAATCGTGCTCACGCGTGCATCATTTACTACATATTCAATTCCCAAACCTCTTGTTAGATTGCACACCATCTATCTCCAAATCCCTCTAACAGGTAGCGACCAGCTACACTGTTATAATGCCTCCCTATCTTTAAGAAGACTTTTCTTAAAAAGTCTTAATCCCTAACCTACTTATTCTGATTATTCTTTCTCTCATTAAAACCTTAAACCCAATATTATTTCTCCAACCCATCTTAAACTAACCCCCTCTTAAGCAATGAACTTTATTTCTACTCATTCGAGTCCAATTCTCCACTTGTCTCTTATAGCTAACCGCTATGTTCTGTTATAGATCTTCGTGAAGTGATGATACTTCTTCGTTTCTGTATACAAGGTTTCATTTTTTTAAAAAACACAGTTCATAAGGATCTTTCATTTCGAATATACATATGTTCAAAAACTCGTTGGTATATACTTTGAAAGTGATCATGCGTTATGTAACTTCTCATTCTCTCTCAACATCAACAATACAACACAGGATAGACAGAAAAGATGGGGTGCGCACCCAGTTATGAAGATATAAAGAAGTAGTCAAAAAGCAATCACATTTACCTCCCTTGCAAACACAAAAACTTTATAAATAAAGTTTTAAAAATACATCTTTATGATCTATGAACCTATACTTCTGTCTGTTATAAATTAAGTCGATCTAAAATGTCTTCCTTATATACTCAATCTTAATATTTGTGCTGCCATCCACATCCATGACTACATTTCACCTGAGTTATCATGAAACCATGAAACCAAAATAATATTGACAATGTTCATTTCTTATGAACATATTTAAACTAATAAATGCTGTTTATCACAGCACCTATATTTACCCCCTCACATCCCATGATAAGTATCCTTGTTCATAGGCGTATCTAACTATATGCCCTGCTATCTACAGCCCCATTAATATCCACCTCCATTAACTAGCTCCTTACTTTTACCTTGCTGCTATAGACGTTAGTCACGTTAATTTCTGCTTCCTTAATATGGCATCTAATCCATATAATTTCAATCAATGCTGACTTAATGCAGCTTCTATTTTAACTCCCTAGAACCATATATTTCTACTAACTATTATTTGTGTAGGATCCATCAATCCACCATAAAACCCCGTCGTCCAAGCATGGCAAATGTTTCCAAACACTATGTAATTAACCTCCCCTATTAACACTAACTTTACACCAGCACAAGACCTATATTTTTGGCACTCATGTTTTCTAGAACTTATTACTCACAAGGAGAATGTGTCTCTCTTGGTAGTCTAGAGTTGTTTGTCAATCATTTTCTGAACGAAAGGTTTTAAATAAGGCCCCGTCTTCATTCTAAACAAAACAATAATGCTTGTGAACAAAATTTTTTAACACTTTTCACTTATTTGTAAACAAGAGTAATTACCAACAATATGCCAGACAATTCAACTAAAATCATAATTCATGAGCCAACCAAAACGAAGTCAAAACAGGATATCATACCCCCCAACGTTTTAAAAACAATTTTCTTTCCCCTCATATTAAATAAAGGTAATCAACCAATTCAAAGAAAGACATTATTCAAAATAATATGACAAATATGATGAAACAAAATAATCCATTTTTTAAATATCTCCTATCCATTATTAGTCACTTTTATGGACTAATAATACATTATTTATCTATTAAGAAAACTCAACAAGTCAAACCTCAAAATCAAATGGCAATAAAAATACATCTTCAAGACCATACGAGAATTTACATCCATATTACGCAACTAATTACCAAAATACACGACATCATGTCTACTCCTCAAGACAACTCACCACAACTATTAATTAAGCTATTTGTCAATCTGTTTCTATAATTCCTCTGTAATTCACAGCTACCGTATTTCATCAATTGTCAATTTCCTCTTTAAACCACAAAATTTTCATCCTGCTATCTGCAGCATTTCCTATCAATTTATTTACTATGTCTAAATTTCTTCAATAATTCTAGATTTTTCTGTATAAGTGCCATCTCCACATCAATGTCTTCATCTTCCCGTAGAGAAACATTTTCCTTCATGCTCCTATCTCTATTAGATTCTGAATTTTCATCCATTCCTTCTTCTTCATCTGTATGTCTGTTGCTAGCAGCCGCTAATTTTTTCCTTTCTATATCCAATCTAATCTGTCTATCATAGTTTCTTAACGATCTTTCGAGTAGTGCCATATTTTCATCGCTTGATGAATTGTCTCTAATTCTTCTCTGTCTTTTAATTTCTCTATTTCTCTGTTTATCTATTCTCCTTTTCACTGCTTGTCTGGTATTTTTAAATGGAGCGGTTACCTCTTCCTCCATAGATTCAACACTATCATAACAACCATCATACGTATTCCTCTCTTCTTTCATACAAGTTTTCGGTATTGTCTCTGCCTGTTCACAAGTATCGTCGTAAACTGGTGTTGTTATTAATTGACTTTGTACCGGATCTGGGGGTATTGTATATTTAGCTCTTCTGACGAGTTGTCCATCTGAGTATAACTCGTCTGAATAATAATAATTATTATTATTGTTATTGTTTCTCTTATCTTCATTATCTCTTCTTAAATGTTCCACGTGTGTCCGTGCTACATGTCCTGTGATTTGGTTCTTTATACTATATGATACATTGCCTAACTTTTCTAAAATATAATAACCTGGAATCCAATGAGCATCAAATTTGGAGTTCCTTCTATGCTTCTTATAATAGACTCTATCACCTACTTTGAATTCCTGTAGTTGTGTATTTTTGTTAGCGTATTTCTTTTGTCTTTCTCTGGCTTTAATTATATTGTTTCTTAACCTTACATGCGCTTTGTGCATTTCTTGTACAATAACTTCCTGAAAATCCTCTCCCATATATTTACGTCTTGGTTTTAACAGATTGTCAATTGGGAGTATAGGCCCTCTTCCGTGTAATAAATAAAATGGTGAGAAACCTGTCCCCTCATTTTGATTTGTGCGAATCGTGCTTAATGCAGATCCTAAGAAAAGGTCCCAATCTTTTTCATGTTCTTCGACAATTTTTGCTATTATGTTATACAATGTTCGATGTTGTCTTTCATTCTTTGCATTTGAAGAAGGTCTATAATATGAAGTTTTTATATGGTTTATATTCAAATCCTGTAATAACTTCTCGAACTTCTTGTTTACAAACTCCTTACCATTATCTGTGAGTACGATCTGTGGGCAACTAAATCTTGGTATGTACTCCTGTAGAAAAATATTAATGATGGTATCTGCGCTCTTATCCGGAATCACATAAACTTCCGGCCACAGACTATAGCAATCCACGATATGAAGTAGATATACATTCCCCGATAGTGTTCTTGGGTGAGGACTTGATATATCTAAGCTCACTTTCTGCATTGGAAACTGGGGAATGTCGGTATCTTGTAAGGGACATTTGATTGTTTTCATATTTCTTAACCTACACTTTTCACACGTATCGACGTATTTACAAGCAGTTTTAAATAAGTTCGGCCAATAATATTTATTAGTGAGTGCTTTTACTAACTTATCACGACCAAGATGACCATTTTCATCATGATATGCTTTTAGAATCTCAATTTCCAAATGTTTTGGAATGTATTTTCTCAACTGTTCGCTTCTTTCATTCACGTAATATAACTGATCATCATCCTGTAAGACTAGAAAATTTTTCTTACAATTGTTCTCACCCGTTTCGTTCAATTTCTGTTTTATTTCCACAACTTTCGGATCTAATTCTTGTTCTTTTTTCATATTAAATTGCATTAAATGTGGGTCTTCTGCTCTAGGTTCAGATTCTTGATCCGACGGTAAACTCCTAAAATCTTCTCTATTTAATATGGCAGAATCTAATATATTTACTTGCCAGTTTCGGTCGTCTATTTCGGGTTCACCCTCATCCTCAGTGTTTCCTGACGTCTCTGGATACGGGATTCTGGATAATAAATCTGCACAGGTGTTGTCCCTACCGGCCACATATTCTATCTTCGCATTGTATCCCTGTAAATTCAACGCCCACGTCTGTATTTTTCTGTTCTGCACTGGAGCTTCTAGTAAAGATTTTAAGGGCATGTGGTCAGTTCTAATAATGAAATTGGCGTTATGTAAATAGTAATTAAGTTTCTGAAGAGCATAGTGAATAGCGTATGCCTCCTTCTCGATAGTCGGCCATTTTCTCTGAGATTTACTAAGTTTGTGTGACAAAAAATAAATTGGTCTTTCGTTCCTAACTCCTGGTATTCCTGATTTTTCTCCTTCATATGGTTGTGATAAACATGCTCCTTTAGCATTATCTGAAGCATATGTATATAATATTAGCTGTTTATCCAAATCTAAATGTGTCAATAGTGGCACTACTGTTAAGCTGTTTTTCAAAAACTCAAATGCTCTTTGACGCTCATCATTCCACTTAAATCTAGCGTATTTGCCAGTCAGATTAGTGATGGACTCTGCTATTTTTGAGAAACCTGGAATAAACCGACAATAGTACCCACATGTACCGATAAAAGCACGAACTTCCTTTACGTTTGTTGGAGGAGGCAATTCTTTAATAGCTTTTACTTTATCTTGATCTGGTTTAATTCCTTCTCTATCAATAATGTATCCCAGGTACTTAGTTTCTGTTTTTAGAAATTCACATTTACTGAGTTTCAGTTTAACATCATATATTCTTAATCTGTCAAATACTAATTTTACATGTTTCAGGTGGTCTTGTACGTCTCCTGCTGTGTAGATCAAAATGTCATCTATATATGCTAATGCGAACCTTTGCATGCCTTCTAATACCTGATTTATTAATAACATATAGTGAGAAGGCGCAGTTTTGACCCCAAAAGGCATTCGTAAAAATTCGTAAGAACCTGCGTGTGTACAGAAAGCACTTTTCTTTTGAGCATCTGGGGAATAGGGATACACCAAAATCCTGATCTTGCATCCAATGTAGTGAAGAAGGTAGACCCATTAAGTAATCCTAAAATATCTTCGATCACCGGCAATGGGTAAGCTACACTCTTAGAGATTTTGTTCAACGCCCTGTAGTCGCAGCAGAATCGGTGTGAACCATCGGCCTTGGTCACTATGACTATCGGAGATGACCATTCTGACTTTGATCTTGTTATTATTCCCGCTTTTAGCATATCTTCTATTGCCTTTTCGACAATTTCTCTATTCCTTAAGGGAGTTCTATACGGTTTCAAACTAATTGGTGGGTGATTTCCAGTATCTATTTCCATAGTGACTGTTTTGGTTTTCCCCAATTCTAAGTCGTTAATTGCAAAAAACATCTTGATTCTCTTTTATAAATTTTTCTAATATTTCCGTATTCTCTGGTGGAGCTTTCAACTGTGCTAATAATTCTTGTTCTCTTGTTGTTTTGTCTATTAAATATATGTGAGATGTATGTTTCCTGAATGGATTGATCAATTCATCATTCCGCATGTTCCATCTTCTTCCGCGTCTATCCCTGGTATTAATTCTTTCCCTAGGAGTTTCTGAATAATTTATTCTCGGCATTTCTACTCTATCTGTTGCTAATACGCTGTTAGTATCATGTTCTACTTTGGCTATTACACATCCTCTGTACAATTTAATTTCCCTGCCTGTGTTATTAATAATCATTACTGGAAAAGTTAAGTGTTTATCTAATGTCATTATTCCATCTGGAACTTCTAGACCAGGCTCATCTGTTATCTCCCTTTGTAACTCTGTTATTTTAACTGTATGTCCTACTAAATAATACGGATTTCTTTTCACTTTCGCCTGTATCAGATTAACCGTTTGTGGTTTTAAAGTCGTGGACGTTTTAACCCTAACCAGTGCTGATATGTGCATGTCCTCTTCTAAATCTACATACACGCCTTTGAATCTTAACTTGTGCGGATAAAAAAAAAGTCTTACACCATTTTTCAGCAAAAAGTCTCTACCTATAAGCATGTTCCTATTTAACTCTTTAACTACGTGAAAAAGTTGTCTTACGTTGATTCCTCCTAATTTGAGATTTATCATTGTTTGGCCAACTACTTCTAAATTGTGTCCTGTAACAGAGTGAAGATTATCATGACTCCTGAATATTTTGCAATTTTTTTATTATTTTGTATAAAAAATTTTCCTTGATTACACTAACCTGAGCTCCCGAATCAATTAATGTTCGAATTCTATATTTCCCTATTTCTATTATGCATGAACTGGGGTCTGTTTTATTTATTGAAAATTGTTTGATTTCAGCCAGCTGAGACCACTTTCTACTCGTGCTCCTATACTTGTCATTACAATATTCCTTAATTCTTGGGACCTTATTATCTTCCCGCCTACCGCAGGTCCTATTCAGTAAGTGGGATTCCAGTTTTCCTGCGTTCTTGGTCTTGTAAAATTCCTGTCTACCTGCAAAATTCCTACTTGATCTGTTATTAAGATTTCTATGTTGTGTATTCGCCTGAACACGCCTGTTACCACAGAATTTAAAAATGTGTCCATGTTGACCACAACCCCAACAGACTATATTTGTGTTACTTACCGTTTCTCTTATAGGATTTCTCATTTGTCTTCTTCTATCATAATCATTTTCATTGCTTCCCTGCAACGTCTGTATTCCTCCTCTTCTATTTCATCCGAACCTTGTTTGTCCGATCTCCATGGGCTCTTCGATCCTATCCTCTCGACTAGTTCCTATATCTCGTCCTACTCTCAATCTAAATCTTCTTCTCAAATTCTCTTCATGTACAGCTATATCCACAGCTTGTGATAACCTCTCAGGGTTTTCTCTCATTAATTTAAATTTCAGTCCATCTGACTTTATACCATCTACAAAAATCCCGACCAACATTCGTTCCACTTCCTCCCCTCGTATGTTCTGTCCCAGGAATGCTTCCTCAGCTAGGTTAATCAACCTATCACTAAATAATTGTACAGTTTCTCCAGTGTTTTGCTTGGATTGTCTTAACACTGAAAACGCATACTGAGGATCTGTGATTTCAGCATACTTGTGGGCTAAGTCATCCTTGAACTGCTCCCATGTCTCATCTACCCTAGCTTTTAATTTTCTTCTCATATGATCGGAAACCGGTGCTACAGTGGCCTGGTAAGCAATTTTCATCTTCTCCTCATCCGTTGCCGCCACCAAGAATGCATGTTTCTCTACCGAAGTCATCCATTTCTTAAAATCTGTCGCCTGTCCACTAAATTTTTCAATCTCTGTCCCTATTCCTTGTTGCTTTATTGCTGTGTTGAGTCTGCCTATTGCCGTGCCTACTCCAGTTAAAACCTGTGTTAACAAAACTTGTTCCTCTGCCATGCTGAAATATGCTGAAATATACAATTGTTATGTAACCAAAAAGCAATCACAATTTAGTTAATAGATATCAATAAGTGTACCATTACAGGCATATTTAAATTAGCCAAGGGACGTAAGCAACTATTTTTTCTTCCTAAAAAGATCAAGTGTTCACATTAATCAATCAATTTTATCCAACACAGAATGTTATATTATATTATTCAAATCTTAATTATTTTAAATACCGTTTTTGGCTGAAATATATCTTCCACGGGTCCAACAGAAAAGTATCTCCAAATATGCCGCCTGACGCCTATGCTTGACAATTGTAGGCTTCACAGAAAAAAGAACGAGCGTGTCGTGTTCCTCGATTCTATCATATCGAAAGGAAAACCTCTGGACTCTTCTTTTCTCACATTGGCGGGCACTCTCAAATTTGTGGCTTCTTTTCACCCGAAAAGGGGCACGTCTGGACTTCACCCGAAAAAGGGGCACGTCTGGATTTCACCCGAAAAAGGGCACGTCTAGACTTGAAACGGCTCAAGCTGAGAAATGAAGCTATTTAAATAGGGTCTCTTCTTCAGCAGGACGGCAACCCAGCATGCCCACCCGCGTCCGAAGATTCCACATTAACGAAATCGCTTTCCTTTATTGACATTTTGATGAGCCAGAGTTCAGGATTGTTGCAGCTATGACCAACTTCGAATGGATTTGATTTTCATAAGCAGCAAAATTTTCTCAATCTGAGACAGCGATGAAGATCAAATGAGCAAACTTCAGGCAAATAAAGTCAGTTCAATGACATGATAACGGTAACGGCCAGATCAACAGCTCCAGTAATGCAACAGCTCAAGGCAGCCTATTGACGCCCAAAAACAACGGCCAGGTTGCTCAGGACACGATAATGATGATGGCAGCTCTGTTCCACAGCTCAGGATATTATGTGTTGATTTGGTGTGGCGGTTTTATCAAACAGCAGCCCCAGCAGAAAGATTTGCAGATACGATAAGTTGCTTCTCAAAAATGACTGAGTTCCACATGATTGTCCGTGGCTTCTGACAAGTTCTGACTTCTAGAAATCCATTGTTTTGCGATGACCTCCGTGATCGATTGTGGCAGCGACAGCGCAAGTCAGTATCCAGGTCGCTGGCACCATTTCAGACTGTTGCAGATCCATGAACAGTCTGAATAGAAACTATATACCAAATCAAAGCCTCTGCCAAAAGGGTAAACGTTTATTAATCGAGGTACAAATGTGTAGAGTCAATTGAAAACAGCTGTTGTTACATTGCAGGTCTAGTTGGAACTCAGCAATGTTTTTCTCCCCCGTCAACAACGCGTGAGCGTCCTTAACAACTGCCCTAATCGTGCTCACGCGTGCATCATTTACTACATATTCAGTTCCCAAACCTCTTGTTAGATTGCACACCATCTATCTCCAAATCCCTCTAACAGGTAGCGACCAGCTACACTGTTATACCACATCGGCCAGATAAGCTCTAAATCGGGGGGGGGGGGGGGGGGGAATTGGAACTTCCCCCCTCACACCACCTCCATCCAAGGACATGTATAAAGGCAGCAAGTGCGACCAGGCCGTGTCACAGATATCAATGATTCAGATGCATAAACGTGGGAAGAAGAGAAACAGTCGAGTGTATTATCTAAAATATGCCTGGCGAAAACATTCATGCAGAGTGATTGAGGGTGTGACTCCCCAGTCGTAGTCATGGGGAGGGAACATTCCTGGATTTTTCTTGTGGGTCTTTCCTCTCAATAGTCGAGCTCTTCATACCCTAGTTTATGCCTATATGGTTAGGGTTGCAGTTTTTCTTTCCTGCTTGAATGATTGGTTGAGTTTTTCCCACTAATGTTTGCGTCCCTGCCCACTCCTGTAAATTATGTGTATTTTGTCGATGGGTGCAAGAATCTGGAATGAAACCAACACGCGATTAGCAATCGGTAGGTATAAAGGCAATTGTAGACAGCTTTGATAAGGATGTTATAAAAATGTTGGATACCAAAGAAACAGTGACTGTAAGAAAACTTAGGTCTTGGTTGAGAAGTAACAATACCATAGAGCTATCCAAAACAACTTTGTGGAAAATTATAAGGACATTAGGCTTCACTTTTAGAAAGTACAAGGGAGGTAGAAATATCCTTTGCGAGCAACCGCATTTAGGAGCCATGAGAAGCAAATACCTACGTAAAATAAGGGAAATCCGCAAAGAAAATTATGACATAGTGTATTTGGATGAGACATGGATTAATGCGCACTACACAAGTGAAAAGGAATGGCAATCAGTGGATGGAAAGATAAAGTGATATGTGCCCTGTAGTAAAGGACAGCGTTTGGTCATAGCCCATGCTGATAGTACTCATAATGGCTTACTACAGAATGCTGGACTCGTGTTCGTATCAAAGCATACAGACAATAGGGATTATCATAATGAGATGAATGGTAATGTATTTAGATATTGGCTCGAGAATACAGTACTTCCAGCCCTTGATAGACCGTCTTGTCTAATCATGGACAATGCATCATATCACAATGTTGTTGCCCAAGAAGACAAAATAACACGGCATCGAGCACAAAGAAAGTGTCGCGAAATGCCGCATTTACATCCCAGAACATTGTTTGGTTCACTTTTGATGGACCATGTAGATAAATTACAGAAGAGGGAATGAAATTCTCTATCATAAAGAATGCTGGGGCAAGGTAGTACACACGTGGTACAAGACATAAAAATACGAGCCTGTGCACACGGACATGGTCTAGTGGGTATGCAGGACTGACCCTTCACTCTCAACAAACACAAGGTGTGGAATGCTAATCTAAGGGAAGGTGAAACTCACCCAGAACTGATAATTAAACCATACTGCAAAAGCAGGCTGTGTTATCAAAGAGTTGTAAACACTGGCAGTGTACATTGAGAGCCTAATTGCTCGATACAAGGTGCTACACAGAGCTAGGAAAACCGCTCAACCACGAAGACAGACTGCCCAGTCACAGGTGTGAAGGCCAGTTGTTCAGAGAGAATTTATGACTGGGCATGAGGGAAGATAAATCAGTCTGCACAGTAAAATAGGTGTGAAGTGTTGAATTGATAGCGACCTTTGCTACGTCAAAGGGGGACCCAGACCAGCGGTTGGGGAGAGGCTAGTAATTACACATAGAAAGGCGGGGTGTTAGAAAGATAATAAACCATTCGGACTGGATGGAGAAATTAGGTGCTAGGTGTCTGATGCTGGCAATTAAATCAGGACTGTATGAATATGAATAGTGGCTTCAAACCAGACAGAAAGGTGCCAAGGAGATAATAGGTCTGCCAGACTTAGTATAAAAACCCATGCTAGACCTGTTCTCTTTTGCGTTGTTCATTCGCAACTGCGAGCGCTAACAAGACAAGTCACCTGAACAAGTCAGGAAGCCTGATATGGGGGGGGGGGGTGAAAATGGCACGTGCAAGAACACCAAGAATGAATCACCCAAATAAACGAGAAGTAGATTGTGAGCTTTACTAAAACACGACTACAAGAGACAAATTGGACGTTGCGGCCAAAGCCTTCGTCAGCACAGGACAAACAAATACAAACCAACACAAAACTACACGAAACACACTATGACAATGTTAAACTATTAAACTAATTAAAATTAAATGTACTCATCTGAATACTGTGTCCTAGCTTGGAAGGTCTGACACACGTAGGGCGCCAGTGGATCAATAGACCGGATGTATGGTACACGGGTCAAAAGTCAAGCGGGAAGGGAGTGGGGTGGAGACGCGCCCATGTGTGCGGAAAAGTGAAATTGGAGACCGGCAAAGATGTTACGGACGCAGATGACAATTAGCAATTATCGTTAAGCGCTCGAAACACCGCTGTGGAAACCAAGAAGCACGCGGTATCCAAGATGTGCAGCGTGGTAGCCGACAAGAAGACGAGCGGAGTGAACTTACCGGCGAGCTGCAGTAAACAACACGAACCTCAAGCATCCTTTAAGGAAGCTACCACGAGGAAGGAAGACGACAACCCACTACACACAAGAGACAAGCTTACTGAGACGCAGAGAGAGGAGAAAGACACCAGAGTCGGAAACACTGACTCACTGACAACCAAGTGGGTTGTCAAACGAATCGAAGTGGAGCTGGCAGACCAAGAAATCCTGAAGCAGCTACAAGATGAGAATCTCCACATCCGATTCTTGAAGGCGGAGCGGCTACTCACCTACTCCAAGATTCCTACAACCTTGGCGGTGGTGACGTCAGAGGGCAGCGAGATGCCGACAACAGTATCAATCAACAAGAGAAGGCCGCAGCCAGAGAGATTCATCCATAGAGTCAACCAATGTTCCAGATGCCAGAGGGCCGGCCACAGCAGAGCAATATGTCGCAGTAAGACGGAAACCTGCCATTACTGCGCCGATCACCACGCCTTCAAGGAGTGTCCGCTGGCCACTCATTCATTCCTTTCTGAACAGACTATAGAGAGTCAGTCGCTGCTGTTACCATTAATTGTTATAGTCTGTTCAGAAATGAATGCCTTTATTCACTATCAGTTTTTATAAAAACTGTCTGTTGCATCATTATGAAAGTTTTCCTGCCGTCTTATATTTACCCCCACCCAAGGAATATGTCTTTGATAGGTCCAAAGGCAACTTAAATCATCGATTTGATGTTTTGGCGAAAATGTAGTGAATTTTCGCTAAAAATTAGCTTTACAGTAAAGCACGTCATTTCGGGTAACAACACAAGTACAAGGCGTAGCCAGATTCGTATGGGAGTGGGTGCAATAAAAAAGTCTTTTAAAAGTCGACAGGGTCGACTGCATTGCACTGGGATTTTATCCCATATGGCTCAGTCTCTTTCCGCAGTGCGGAAAGCGTCGCACAAAGCACGAACTCCGTAGCTCCAGCGACGACCTTCTGGAGTCTAAGAAAAAATGCACTCGTGAAATGAAGGACCGCCGCCCGGAATCGAACACACATCCTTTGGAGCCAGATTCAGACGGCTTGACCACTTCACCACGGAGACTCCCGAGAGGGGTGCAATGTGTAATATTAGTAAAGACGGAGAATTTACATACAGAGGCATGGGGTAAATAATGTGTAAATTGACAGGAAAGTAGAAGGAATATATTTCTTACCTTATTTTTCATTTCCTTCTTGTTTCTTCAGCTGCTGGTTAATAAATGTGTACACAAGAAGTCATGTTACTAGGATGCATTTAGCTATTTATATTGAGTTCGTGAAAGCTTCCAAATAGCTGTGCGTTAATGTGCGTATGGAGTGACCAGAAATGATACCGCAATTTAGTCATCATGTGTCAATTTTTAAGGATCTGTTCAGTTGTCTGTGTAGTTTGTTCACATGCACACATGGGTGACAGACACGCTTTGAGTCTTCGGGAAAGATTGTCTACTCTGCTGTTTACCGTTCGGAGACGGAACATGATTACCTAGTTTTTTTTGTTGTTTTTTTTTTTTGCGTATCCCTTACGGGACGTTGCAGTCAACACCAGCATTTTCAGCTGCTGTTGATGTACTAGGCAAGTGTTACGTTCAGTAGTTTGCCATTGCTTTCTGAACGACCGGTCTCTATACCTTTTTCGAAAAAACCAGCACCGCCGTGTTTCGACACAAACCGCGTTCGCAAGCCCTTCAGTCACAGAGACCTAGTTTACACTAAGAAAATAGTTGTCAGTGTCTCTATAGTGGGCTTTCTTTTTAACGACCAAGATGTTGGTTCTCTTTTCATTGAAGTTTATAGATTGATTTGTATGTACGTGTGTTGTCCCCTAATTTGACAACGTGTTTGTTCTCACGTTTTTTGTTATGCCACATTATGTCAGTTTCCACTGCAATATTACTCTTCTGTTGGTATTTAATGCGTTTAGTGTGTGTGTTTTTTTTTCAATACCAGTTGTTTGTCACCGCTGAGGGCTTGCGGAATTGAAAATTCATCACTGTGGAACACAAAATGTTGTCATTGACATAGTGCTGATGCTGTAATGTTTAGGACCTGCAATTCGTCTGAATAGTTGGAGCAAAATATCCCAGTAAGTGTGCACGTGGATTAAGGTCTGTGTCGGACGATTCCAGTAGGTTGATGACTGCTCTCGGTTGCATAAAATTAAATCCATCCTGTCTCCAATACTCCTCTTCCTCTTTCAACACATGATCCTCACATTTTTCGAGTAACTTTTATCAATATTTAATAGCACGGACTGGATTACTATATTGACGTCAGACAATTTGAATGCAGTATTGTCAGCTGGCACCTGTCCTTTAATTTTAGCCCACACAAGTTCTACAGGGTTTAAATGAGAATGGTACGGCAGAAGTCTCAAGCACCTATGGCCGTGCTCTTCTATCAACTTTTTAATTTGATATTTCTTGCTTTTTTGCACCTGTTTTACAAGGGACAACAACTGTAGCTTGAAATATGTTTATGGAAATGGTATATTTTCCCCTTCGGAGCCATATCTTTATTGCTTACTTTGTGCTCGATGCCGTAGGTATTTTGTCTTCTTGGGCAACAACATTGTGATATGATGATTGTCCATGATTAGACAAGACGGTCTATCAAGGGCTGGAAGTACTGTATTCTCGAGACAATCTATAAATACATTACCATTCATCTCATTATGATAATCCCTATTGTCTATATGCTTTGATACGAACACGAGTCCAGCATTATGTAGTAAGTCATTATCAGCATAGGCTATGACCAAACGCTGTCCTTTACTACTGGGCACATATCGCTTTATCTTTCCATCCACTGATTACCATTCCTTTTTACTTGTGTGGTGCACATTAATCCACGTCTCATCCAAATACTCTATGTCATAATTTTCTTTGCGGATTTCCCTTATTTCACGTAGGTATCTGTTTCTCATGGCTCCTAAATGCGGTTGCTCGCAAAGGATATTTTTACCTCCCTTGTACTTTCTAAAAGTGAAGCCTAAAGTTCTTTTGGATAGCTCTATGTTATTGTTATTTCTCTACCAAACCCTAAGTTTTCTTACAACCACTCTTTCTTTCGCATCCAGCATTTCTATAATAGCTCGTCTTATGACATCCTTGTCAAAGCTGTCTACAATTGAGGTTTCTACCTACCGTTTGCTTATCGCGTGTTGGTTTCATTCCAGATTTTTGCACCCATCGACGAAATAATCGTTTACTCAAACCCAATGCATGCACTGTTCTTTTTTCGGGATTTGTAACAATATGAAACAGTTTCCTGCGATCAGCTTCTTGACAAAAATATGTGTACAACTTCATAGCGATGCTTTGAAGTGAATAAAATTTCACATTCAATCCTATGTAACAATATTCACACATTCAAATATTAGCTGTTATTGTTATATTAATGGTAAGATTTATTTATATATTTATTTACATAATCATGTTTCATGAAAGAACCCACATTGACGACACCCCTGAACGATCCCTTTTAACTGCGAGCCGTTGGTGCCATATCGTGAACCAGGAGAAAACGCGGATGTGTCTAGGTGAAGGTGTAATACATTTAAAATTATGAACTTAATCTTTGACCCGTAAATTATATACCGCATATAAACAAACATTGAAATCTTCTGTCCAGAACCAAAAAAATGTTGTTGGGTGCATCTAATGATAAGGTTATATGCTAAAATCTCATAATTTTCTCTCAGTTGGTTACTGAGATAAGGAATTTTATATTAGGGCAGACAAAAGTAAACAGACTATAGCTTGAAATTCCTTTGTTATCATGTTCTTAGTGATCTGTGGGGTGGGTAATCGGTCATGTGATCATGGATGTTAGGCAGCAGTGACTCTCACTGTGGGAACATAGGTTCCATGTACTGTAGCATCGATCATGTGTTGTGCCTGAGTGCCCATTTACCTTCAGACCGTGGGATGCATTCAATAAAGATATCATTATAATTGTTATTGATGTGTTATATTTTTTTGTGTTGTCTTACCTATATTACTGATTGTTTGTCCTCTTGTATTGATACTGTTGCAGTGCAACTCGGCATTCCACTGATTGGGATTAGAGGACATATTTTAATCCTCTGCTAAAGTTCCGGAATTTCTTCTGATATTTATAATATACTAGAGGACCCGGCCTGGCTTCGCCCAGCCCCTGGCGAGGATCTATCTATCTGTCTGTCTGTCTGTCTGTCTGTCTGTCTGTCTGTCTGTCTGTCTGTCTGTCTGTCTGTCTGTCTGTCTACGTATGTATGTTCGGCCCTTTTCCGTTCCCGTTGCGGGAAAATGGGTTCGAAAATTTGCACGTATCTAAAATAGATCCATTATTTTTACGAACACTTTGAAGATGCAAACACAACTGCCCTTTCCCGTTCCCGTTGTGGGAATCTATCTATCTATCCGTCCGTCCGTCCGTCCGTCCGTCCGTCTGTCTGTGTTCGGCCCTTTCACGTTCCTGTTGCGGGAAAAATGGATTCGAAATTTTTCACGTATCTAAAATAGATACATTATTTTTATGAAAACTTTAAAAATGCCTTTAAAATTTCATCATTATATTATAACGCATATGCCTGTATATAAACATTTGTCATGTAGATAAACATTTTATAAAATTTTGAGAAAAATGCAACAATTATTTAAATTACATAATATAGCAATGCTACTAAAAGTAATGTCCCTTGATATAACTTTTCTTAAGTTAAGTCCCCTTACAATATGTTAATTATATTTTAATTTAAAAATTAATTGTTATTACGAAAATAACTGTTTGTAATCTAACAAACTATGCCAGTTGGCTGCACGGAAATAAGAAGAACATCTAAAGAAAATTTCATCTCAATCAGATGGACCCATTCGCGAACGCATAAAGGACATACATACATACATTGTCTTAGCTGATCCGGCCCGGCTTCGCCCAACCCCTTGTGGGGATCTATCTATATATCTATCTATCTATCTATCTATCTACCTACCTACCTACCTACCTACCTTTCTATCTATCTATCTATCTATATCTATCTATCTATCTATCTATCTATCTATCTATCTATCTGTCTGTCTGTCTCTGCCTGTCTGCCTACCTGCCTGCCTGCCTGCCTGCCTGCATGCCCGTCGTCCGTCTCTCCCTCCCTATCTATCTATCTATCTATCTATCTATCTATCTATCTATCTATCTATCTATCTATCTACCTACCTACCTTTCTATCTATCTATCTATCTATCTATCTATCTATCTATCTATTCTCTCTCTCCTGTTTCCGGTAACAACATCTCAACTGCTGGCGCTCTTGAACGGATTACGTCACACTTTTCCTAACTCGTCCATCTTCTTCTCCTCCATCATATCACCGAGTTATGGATTCCAGCGTCGTCTAGCTGACATAAATAACAACATATTGCAGAAGTTTTGCTCTCACAACATCATACAGTTCATCAACAACACACCGGTGTTTACTTCACAGTCAGGAGCACCTAAAAAGCGACTTTATAAAGATCAAGTACATTTGTCTACATTGGGCACCAGCTTGCTCGCCAAAAATCTTAAGTACCCTGAACGTACACAACCTACATCCAATACTGGATCGCGTAGGACACTTTTAGCTACACCACCTCAAACTCAAGCCAGACGACATACTGCCGCCACATCAAGTACCAATAAACCAGAAGAGAGCAGACCACTCATAACAACGACACCTGATATCCAAGCCTGACGGAACATTTCCATCACACCAAATCCGTACAATACGCCCTCTTTCACGCAGGAGAGTGATAATTATGAAGATACGTTCCCTCTTCTCCACAGCAAGGATCAATCCAGTAGTAAAAACAACGTGCCACCACAGCCTCCTGTTAGCCACGAATCAGAGCCTGTAGTTGGAAGTCGTTACACACCCGTGAGAAATCAACAGTATCCACTCCAGTGTAACCCAGAGTTGTTATACCTCACACGGTTTAGCCCAACTTCACTTCGGCAGGCATTTATGATGTCGCTGTACCAAGGACCAACACAGCCTGGTATTTACTCGCAATTCAGCACAAAGCAACACCGAATCTCGGTACAAGAAAGGGCCTCTCCTATAAAGTTTATGCGCATACTTGGTTATTGATTTATATAGCAACGTATTAGATTGTACGCGGCTGTAAACATTGACTCATATTGAAGTTACAGAGATTGACACTTAGATATCTTTTATAATACTTTTTATCGCGTTAATACTCTGAGTGAGGGGGTCTTCACTCCCCGCTTTAAACAGAGACATTGACTTGTATAGTCATTTATTGATTCTTTTGGATAACAGTTGGTACTTAGCTTGTGAAGTAGTTTTTTTCAAGTTAATTATTTGTTGTATGTTCTTTAATTCGTTTTGTTCCTTGTTTGCATTATATTCGTTGGTCTAATTAGTTATATCGTTATAATATTGTCATTTAGGCCTACTTATTGATTTGTATTACTGATATTTTGTAAGTTAATGTAATTGTGATTTTTTTTTTATGATCTTGTATTTTAGCTTAACTTTGACGAATTTACACTTTCTTCATGGATGAAATGTCTGAGAAGTGGCAACACTGGCTCAATAAGTTAGGAATACGCCTTGGACACTTAAACATTTGCAGCTTATTTAACAAGCTACGAGAGTTATCTTCTATTCTTAATCAAAATTTTCATTTATTCGGCCTTAGTGAAAGTAGGCTTAATGATACAATTTCAGATGAGGACATCTCTATTAAAGGGTACAAAGTTTTTAGAAGGGATCCCTGTAGGAAATAAGAGACAGACATAATAACCTATGTTTCTAATTTACTAAATGCTCACCGTAGGCTAGACTTTGAAACTTGCGAAATAGAATGTATCTGGCTAGAGCTAAAACTTCAAAACCGCTCACCCCTGATAATTGGCTACCTTTATAGAAATCCCAGTGCTGGACACGTCTGGTACGAAAACTTCACTACCATGATGGATGTGGTTTTCGCTTCTGGGAAAGAAATTATACTACTCGGAGACTTTAACATTGACACCAACAAATCCAACATAATATGGGGAAATATAATTGCATCATACAATGTCCAACAAATAGTACAACAAGCTACTAGAGTAACAAAGTCATCTTCAACAGTCATAGATCACATTTATGTAACTTGCTCAGACAACATCATAGAATGCACCTGTAGGGGAGACTGGGGAGAAATGGATATAGGGGAGAAATGAACCACCCCCTCTCTGGCCCCTGGCTGTGATGCAATGAAAGTGAAACCATAATAAGTTTGTTTTCCACATCAAACATAGTCCGAATTTTTCATTTGCCATCGACTTCCCGCACAGGTCGTTCCCACGCAAAGTTTGAAAAATTTTCTGCACTAAAGTTTCTTTTTCCAGTTCCAGACACCATCGTAAAGCAGACGCATAGTCAGGAATCAGGACAAGGTAATTACGTTAATATCTGTATTTACTTGTTATTTAAGAGTTCATATAAAAAATATAGCATATAATATTAGATTTAAGAGACTTTATGGCTGAATAGTTTAATACATTGATGGGGGAGAAATGGACCGGTTCATTTCTCCCCATGGTTCATTTCTCCCCATAGAAGAAATTGACAAGACAGTCTGTTGTTATTAAAAGTGTTGAAGATTGCATTCGAATATCAGCATTATTGATTCTTGTTAATACTGGGGTCTAAATCTAGACCAATAAAACTGTTAACAAATTTGATTTCAGTGATTTATTAAAGATGCACACCATTCGTGCTATGATCAGTATTTCTTTGCAAATGATAGACCTACCATTCTAAATGTTATATAATTCTGTCACTCTTTTGTTTCAGATGCCAAGATTGTACATCAGAAACACCAACAAGGGTCTCGTTACGGAGGAACGTATGAGAGAAGCTGTTAATGCTGTGAAAAATGGAATGAAAGTGAGGAAAGCTGCAAGGGGGTACGGCATTGCTCGCTCTACCCTCAATAACAATCTTACAAAAGACAGAGAAGGAAATGGTCTGCCTACTAGACTCGTACCAAATTATAGGCATAGCCTTGTTTTCACAGCTAAGCAAGAAGCTGATTTTGCTAGTTACTTGAAAGATTGTGCAAGAATGTTCCATGGACTCACAACTAAAACGTTCGTATTTTGGCGTACGAGATGGCGAAAGTCAATAACATTGCACATCCTTTAACCTGGGATGAGCAAATGATGGCAGGGAATGACTGGCTTTGTGGATTTGTGCGACGGAATCCCGAGCTAACCATAAGGCAACCTGAGGCAACATCTCTGGCTAGAGCTACAACTTTCAACAAACATAATAGTTGCACCTTCTTCAACATTGTCAAGGAAACCATTACAAAACTAAATGTAAGTGGAGCTCAAATCTACAATTTGAATGAGTCAGGTCTGACCACTGTACAGAAAGTGCCAAAAGTAATTGCCCCACGAGGAGTGAAGCAAATAGGCCAGGTGACATCCAGAGAAAGAGGAGAACTGGTCACAATCTGTTGCATTGTGTCAGCTGCGGGTCACATTATCCCTCTAGTTTTTGTGGTTCCCAGAAAAAATTTTAAGAATTTTATGCTTGCTGGAGCACCTGAAGGTTCCCTTGGCCTTGTGAATGAATCAGGTTGGATGACCCGTGATAATTTCGTCAAAGTTATAAATCACTTCATTAAGCATTCAAGACCTTCCAAAGACTTCCCTTTGATTTTGATCTTGGACAATCACGATTCCCACATTTCATTTGAATCACTTGAACTGTGCAAGAAAAACAACATTCATGTGATTACGTTGCCACCACACACCTCATCTAAAACTCAGCCCTTGGATCGTTCAGTTTTTGGACCCATGAAGTCGGTCTACAACAATGCGTGTGATTCATGGATGATGAAAAATGTTGGGACACCACTGACAATCTATCAAGTTGCAAATCTAGGAGGCCACGCTTTTCTTAAAGCGGCAACTCCCATTAACATTCAATCAGGCTTTGCAGTGTCCGGTATTTGGCCCTTTAACGAAGATGTTTTTACAGAAGATGATTTTATGCCTTCAGAAATAACGAACAGGCCCATCAGCAAGGACAGTGAAAATGCAACTTTAGAAAGCAATGAACAGACAGGATTAGCATCTCCACATTGTGGTACCAGCACAGATCAAACTGCACAAGAACTTCATGAAAATCAGAAAGAGTGTAATGTTGAGAACCTTGTAGATGACTTGCAGGAAATATCAGGGAGTCTTCAACATAAAGCTACTTCTTCCTTTACTTCGCCTCATGTTTTCAGAGGACTACCAAAAGCTGGTCCGCGAAAAGATTCAAATAATATGAGGAAAAGAGGAAAAACTATGCTGGCTACTTCTACGCCAGAAATGGATCGAATTAGGGAAAGAGCGGTGATGAAAGAAAAGGCAGCAAAAGTTCCACCCAAAAAGGTAAAGAGACAGCTGCTGAAAGAACTTGATGTTGATTCAGATCCAGAAACTGACATTTCGTTTTGTGATGACACAGATTCTGATGTTTCATTTGGTGAAAATGAGGAGTGTACGGTTAGCTTGACTGGTGTGCGTGAGGTTTTTGAAGGCCAGTGTGTGCTATGTGAATATGGAACAAAGAAGACTTGTGTTTACTATGTAGGAATTGTAAGGGGAGACATTGATGATGATGGTGATGTTGAGGTAGAGTTCTTGCGCAAGAGTGAGAAGGTTGCTGGTAAATTTGTTAAGCCTAAGGTAGAAGATGTCGCCAGTGTCTCAATTACATGTATTAAAGCACAGCTTACTAGATCTACAATCACTGGAACCACTTCTAGGACCAAAGATGGCTATGTCTTCAAAGAAAGTCTTGCAGGCATAAATGTTCGATAAAACTTTATATTATATTAATATATCATATTAAACTTTTTTTACTGTCGCTTAAAATAATAAAAACAAACTGCAAATATCCTTTTAATGATTATTTATTTCTTATAGCAATATGGATGAGTTGTTGCTGCTTCTGTTTAAAAAAGGTCCATTTCTCCCCACTATGGTCCATTCATCCCCACGTGCTGGTCCATTTCACCCCAATGGTGGTAAATTTCTCCCCATAGTCATATACATTTTTGAAATGCATTTTGTAAAGAAACATATAGAAATAGATTGCTAAATGTTTTCCCCTTTTAAAATAAATGAATGTACAACATTTTAATCATGATTTTGTTATGTTTCGATAAAATCTGTTCCGGTGATGAGCAAAAATTGAAAACTACAAAATTGTTGGTCCATTTCTCACCAGTCTCCCCTACCAAATTGTGCAATGAGCGATCACTACCCAATATGCTGCACGTGGTCTAAAAAAGGAATTAAAACTCCTAAACATAAACACATAAGTGTAAAATATAGAAGTTACAAAAATTTCAACCAAAACGCATTTTTACAGGACTTGCTCAGTTCACCTCTAGACAATGTTTATCAGCTTCCTGACCCGGATGATGCTCTGGAATTCTGGATGAAAACCTTTATTGATGTTTTTGATAGACATGTGCCAGTCAAGGAAGTTCGAGTAAAACACCACGTCAAGCCACCTTGGATCACCCAGGAAATACTTGAAATTATGAGAGACAGAGATAAAGCACATAAAAAGCGGGATCTCAGTGCATACCGTACTCTTAGAAACAAAGTTCAATATAGCATACGACGGGAAAAGAACAATTACTTTAAGAACTTAGTAATGGATAAAACAAATAGTAAGGATATATGGAAGGCAATTAACACCTTGACAAACAAGTATAACTTCCGAAATTCTTTACCATCAAATCATATTACATGCGACCAATTCAGTAATTTTTTTCAAACTGACATAGACCAGTTGAAGGCTTCAATACCTAATTCTCCTTGCAACTTATCTTTATTGTCATCGTTTTGCGAGAATAGATGCTTCCGCGATATTCTTTCCGACATACAATCACTGAAGTATTCACTTACTTCAGTAACCTAAAAATCACAACCTCATCTGGGTTAGATGGAATCAGCAACCGGATTCTCCGTTGTGCTGCGCCAGTGATTTGTACATCACTAACCTATGTATATAACCAGTGTCTAACCAAAGGCCACTTTCCATCAGCTCTCAAAATCGCTAAAGTGTACCCTCTTCTTATATCTGGTTCATTGGACAATGGTCTCCCGAACAATTACAGACCCATTTCCTTACTATCATCACTATCTAAGCCACTAGAAAAACACATCCATAAAGTAACATTACAGTATCTAGTTCGCAACAAGCTTATTGTTGACAGCCAATCAGGATTTCGACCAAAATATTCTTGCCATACGGCCCTAACAAACATGATAGAAAATTGGCACCAGAATATAAACAACAACAGTCTATGTGGAACTGTGTTTATTGATTTCAAGAAAGCATTTGATATGATAGACCATGTTATTTTAATTAAAAAACTCGAGACAATGAAAATTGGCCTTAATGTAGTCACTCTAATATAATCTTTTCTATCAAACAGAAAGCAAGTAGTATCACATAATAAATCTCTGTCTCAAACCACTACCTTCAATATTGGAGTACCGCAAGGCTCTATTCTTGGCCCTCTATTATTTGCCATATATATTAACGATCTACCTTTGCATCTTTCGTCGTCCTGCGATCTATTTGCAGATGACTGTACGGTGTACACAAACGCTGAAAACTGTATTTTACTGGAGTCGTCTTTACAACACGAATTAAATAATGTAGTTAAGTGGAGCTATTCAAACCGTATGCAAATTAACATCACTAAAACAAAATCAATGTTATTAACAACCAGACAAAGACTTCAAACTCTAAGTCCACACACATCACTTCAACTTCACATCGATAACATGCCAGTAGAAAGTGTAATTGAGCACAAAACATTAGGCCTAATCATTGATAGAAACCTAACCTTTAATTCCCCCGTTCAAGTGCTCATTAAACAAACAGCGAAAAAAGTCTACCAACTCGCCAAGATTAAAAACTTCCTTGATGAGGACACAAGGAAACTATTCTATACTTCTCATATACAGACAAACTTTGACTACTGCTCTACAATCTGGGACGGTTGTTCTAATTCAAACACCAAGCGACTTTACTCACTCCAGAAACGAGCCATGAGTCTAATTTATAGCAAACATTTATCTGACAATCCTAGCCTGTATAAACGCCGTCAGTTACTACCATTCCGCAAACGCCTGCTTTTCAATAAAGCTAAACTAATTCACAAAATCCTGCATCGGAATGCCCCAAATTACCTTTGGCCTTTGTTTAAATATAATGCTAGACACAGTAAACGTTTAAGTATACTACACATTCCGAAGCCTAGGATTGACTTATACAAAACAAGCTTAACGTACTCTGCATCTCAGCTGTGGAACAATCTTCCACAAGAAATCAAAGACATCACCAATCCCTATTCGTATAATCGCCAATTATTCGAACACTATCTCAATACGGATTACCTTCCCCCTTAATAATTGAGATAATAATAATAACAACAAAACCCTAGTAATAGTATAACAGCCAGTGGCGTCACTGGGGTTGGTGTCACCCAGTGCGGAAGACTCTTGGTGTCACCCCTCTAGACTTTCACCATGGTCTTCTTCCGAGTGTTCCTGTACCATATATAATCGCATATAGTAATGTTTGTAAAATAAGTCAAAAATTTAATACGGACATAAGAAAGAAAACAAATTGAACAATATAACTTCAATACTTCAGGTAAAATATAAATAAAGAACTTCGACAAACTCGGACAAAGTTAAATTTTTGTTATTTTGCTATGTCTGCTTTGTCAAATTTGCAATTTTTTTTTCAATTTGGTATCACCCCTTGATGGTGTCACCCGGTGCGGCCCGCACCCCCCGCATCCCCCTAGTGACGCCCCTGATAACAGCCAATCACCTTTTTGTAGGCCAGTATATTCCACATGGCTAATAACAAGTGTCAGACCATTATCTAATATTACTGTGTCGTGTAGTTTTGATGTTTGCATTTTGCCCATGCCTTTATAATGCATATCTTTTATACTGTTACTGTTCTTTGTTAGCCTTGAATGACGTGTGAATGAAATAATGTATGAAAGAGAGTGATAGAAGGGCAGAATGTTAGACGGGCCTGCGTGCCCAATTCTTAACCCTTTGAAAATAAAGTTTGTTCGTTCGTTCGTTCTATCTATCTATCTATCTATCTATCTATCTATCTATCTATCTATCTATCTATCTATCTATCTATCTATCTATCTATCTAACTGCAGACGTTTGCATTCGAATGGCATATGCCATATCTGTTGGAATCATCATTGGGATGCGAGGCAACAGTCGGCCCTACGTCTTCTCCTTTAAATTTCACACTTAAAATTGTAGATTCGATGATATTGTTCAGAGTTAGAAAATTTTCACGTATCTAAAACAGATCCATTATTTTTACGAAAACGTTGAAGATGTTTATTTTTTCCCCATGGAAACATAATATTCATTTTATTGTTTCCAAGGGACATAACTCACCAAAGTTTTTCTAAAAAAGCAATTAGTTACATTACTTGTTAAATGTTTAATATAATGACACCATATATTCACAGTTAACACAATAATTTGACATCCTAAAGTTTGAAATACTTTTACTGCTAAAAGTGAATGAAATGTACTTGTTAATGCAATATATATAATGTTTCAACACTGCAGGCTCCGTGCATGATGTTACCGACTGTCCCCCAATGGACGCCTTGACGTTGTTACTCTGGTTTCTCTTCACAACGTTAATTACTCTTGTGATACTGACTTGCGTGAGCGGAAAGAACCGTTATACACTAATACCAAACATTGTAACTCCTTTTTTTAATTGGAGAAAGAAATTTTTCTCAACTTGCCGAGTTACTTTATCTAGAGGAAGCGTTCTTAAGTATGTGATTGATGGGACGATAATATAATATTCACTGAATGGACTAACATTAATTTCGCTGTGTGAAATTGTGTATTATTTCCGGATTTAGTGGTGATATTCGTTGTTGTTTTGATTTTCTGGACATTTCCCCGGAATTATTACCTGAAACAACACATTTTTCAATATGTATTCGAAGATCACTGATGTCGGGATCTCGATAAATGACTACGATGTCCAGCTACTCCACCAGTCCGGAACGATAGTGTGTTCCATAACTGGTCCCGGGGCGGCTGCTAAAGCAACACCCGCACTTATTATGAGTGCCCTAACTGGTCCAGGAGGTGTACCCTTTTGGGGGAGTCGTGGACCTGCATAGGTTCGAAATTCCCACTAGGTGGTACTTTCACCTGTCAGCAGAGGCTCAGAAAGCCGTGTATGACAAGATACACGGCAAAAAACTTTTGCTACCAAGTCTAGGGATAGACATATCACTACAACATCTAGACAAAGAAAGGGACAGGCTGACCATCCACTGGCTACCTGTCACGATTGCTCCTCAAGGAGTTAAAAAACTGGTGCACAGTATTACAGGAGACGACAAGGCTGAGGTCTTTAGGATAAAGAATGGGGCTGGCAAGTGGGGAGCGCTCTGCAACCCAACAAAGGAAGTTCCCCATTACATACGGATCTACACTCCCGGTATAACGAACAATAACCACAGAGTGTTGATCACGATGCCGGGGAGAAAGACCGATTGTCCAGCTTGTGGCCAAAACAACCACTGGGCAAATAAATGCCCTAGTCGACGACATTCGACGACACCAATAGCAGCAACAATAAGGGTTCAAAGCCAAGAAGATTTCCCACCGCTCGAAAGAGAAACCTCTCCACAGGGAGAGATTGAACTGACACAAACCTTCAACAGTCAAATCAACACACAAGAAAATAACACACAAGAAATTAATACACAAGACATAAATCCAAGGAATGAAGACTCTGACGGTTTTCAAGTCGTCAGCAAACCAAAGAAGAGAACATGGGCTAACAGAAGACCGCAGTCAAAACACAGCGACGACACAGAAACAGACGATTTATCACTGCCAAAGAAAGAAAAAGTCAAAAACACTATAGGCAAGACAAAGGAAACTGAACAAGAACAACAAGAGGAGACACAAGTACAAGACGAAGACGACACATACAGCATACCAGACACTCTTTTCGTAGACACAGACACAAGTGATAAGAACGAGGAACAAGACGATCCTCCCACACAAACCTTTGACGCTACAGACCTGCTCGCCTAAATGTACTCAACAAGGATAATAATTTTGCGTGTGATTCTATACACTTATTATATCTCATTCATTTGATTTTACTTAAATTATAATGACTAGTGATTTAGTTATTATTACTTTAAACATTTGTGGTATACGTACAAAATTACAACATATTATCACACTAATAAACAAACACAAACCAGATTTTCTACTACTACAAGAAACAAATATATGTTCAAAAACATTCGCACAACATATCACCACACAGCTAGGCCTCAGACATTCATGCTTTAGTTTAGGCACACACAAAATTGGGTCAGGAACAGCTATTCTGCAGACATCAGACAGGTGGGACATAATTAAAACACACACGGATAACCATGGACGAATCTCCATAATACAGGTAGAAAACACTATACAAGCATACACCATAGTGAACATACATGCACCACCAAATTACAATCACCAACCAAACTTTTACCAAGAATTAGACACCTTACTTATACAAACATACAGAGGGCAAAATATTATCCTTGCAGGGGATTTCAATTTTGTACTCTCAGATTTGGATATCGTAGGGGCAGGCAAAGCAGGAATCAAGACACAATTAAGGAGAAATGACAGAAATGGAATACATCAACTGGATATACTAAAGAATACCCTAGACACACACAATCTAATAGACGCTTTCCGATACAGACACCCTAATAACATTGCAACCACACACAAAAACAGGGCTTACAATAGATCAGCCAGATTAGATAGAGTATACTCACCTTCAACACACCAAATAATACACACAAAACATCTACAAGAGACATTACAATACACAGATCACAAAGCAGTACTAACACATATCACTACAGACACTACAAACACAAGGCCATCAAAAAGAACATCACATTGGAAGTTCAATAACTCCTTACTCCAACATACAGGTTATTTACAACATGTGACACAACTTATTCTAACATACACTAATAGTACACCCACGGACAACATAACACAAATTTGGGATTTACTAAAGAATACAATACGGTGTAGAACACAACAGTTAGCATCCATCATACATAAAGACAGACTACAACAAGAACATATCATACAGACAGCAATACAACTCACAAACAACAGACTGACAGGAATGCACTACACCTAAACACACTAGAATCACAATTAGAACAACACCAGCAACACACACTCCGCGGTGCACTCCTTCGAACTAAACTTACTAACATATCAGAAGAAAGTCCCAATAGACAGCACCTTGCATTAGAGCAAAACATTCAACGCAACAGACAAATAGGAGCAATAACAGACATGCAAGGAAACACACAAACAGAGACAGTACATATACTAGAAACATTCCAACAGTACTACACTGACCTATATACAGCAGAACCCGCCAACACACAAACACAAAATAGATTCCTAAAATACACAAAAAAAATTGTCAGACACAGATAAAGACACACTAGACACAGAGCTTACATTAGCCGACATAACACATGCACTCAATCAAATGCAAAAAGACAAAACACCAGGACCAGATGGACTCACAGTAGAATTCTATCAACACTTCTTTCCTATCCTAGGCAATTTCCTTCTAAAAGTCTACCAAGAAGCTTTTCATAAACAAGAACTCCCAAACACTTGCAACATGTCATATATAACACTCATACCTAAAGACAACACAGACAAAACACAGCTGAAAAACTATAGACCCATCTCCTTATTAAACACAGACTACACAATTCTAGCAAAATCACTTGCAAACAAAATTAAAAACTTCATGCCATCACTCATCCACCCAGACCAACAGTGCAGTATTCAACACAGAAACATACACCAACATACACACTTCATTAGGGATTTCATTACATACACCCACCAGAAAGACTGTCAATCCTCTCTCTTATCTTTAGACCAGGAGAAGGCCTTTGACAGAATCTCACACTCATACTTACACAAAACACTAGCACACTGCAACATAGGACAGTACTATAGACAGTGGATAGAAATATTGTATAAAAATCCTGAAAGTAAGGTACTGGTGAATCATTCACTCACTGGCAGTTTCAAAATCAATAGATCTGTCAGACAAGGGTGTCCACTATCACCAGTCCTATATGTACTCACACTAGAACCACTCTTAGAAGCAATTAGACAGGACACTAACATTAAAGGTACATTTATACAAGGGTCTGGAGAGCGGAAATTAATTGCTTATGCAGATGACACCGTTTTCTTCCCTACAACCAACACTTCCATAACGAACATACTTCACACCTTCAGACAGTTTGGTGAAGGAAGTGGGGCCAAAATAAACATACAGAAGTCTAAAATAATGGGTCTGGGGAAGTGGAAGAATAAAGCAGATTTCCCCCCGGATCTAACAGTCACAGATAACATGAAGATTTATGGGATCACTTTTCCATCCAATCCCAGAAAAACACACACAGGAACATGGCAATCACTGACAAAACAAATTATAGACATACTACATAGGTTCAAATACAAGACATCAACAATTTTTATACGAAGCACTATTGTTAACACCTTCATCTTTCCTAAAATACTATATTTAGCCACAGTGTTAGACCCACCAAAACAAACAATCACAGACATAAACAAACACATCAGGAAGTTCCTCTTGCCTTGCCCGTTCTTTTTCATCTGCTATGTACCACTCCGTGGCTTCGACCGGTTCCTCATCTTGGCTTTCTTCGGCTGTCTGGTGGGATGTTGCTTTCTCCTTGGATTTTTTGGGCGTCGAGGTTCGGCTGCTAGTTTTGTCTTGCGTCTCCGGCTCGGATTTTCTGTTGTGTTTCTTGAGTCTTTTTTGCGGTCTCTTGCCTGGCCAATGAAAATGTAAGTGTATGTTGCTTGCAAGAAACTCACCTGAACGAAAATATAGCCTTCAAAATCAGAGGCTACCAGTGTTACCGATCTGACCGACAGGACAGGCGAAAGGGTGGGATACTGACTCTTCGTCAAAAACAACATTCCTGCTTCCCAAATTGAAGTTCACATGGAAGGGGCTGAGTATCAGGCACTTAAACTTAAAACTGACAATACAGACTTTCACTTGATCAATTACTACTGTCCAAATGACCGCCCACAGGCACTGGACACACTACCATTAAAAAGAAAAATGATTGTGTGTGGCGACTTCAACAGCCATTCGCAGAGCTGGGGCTATGATCACATGGACCAGAGAGGAGAGAGATTGGAAGATTGGCAGGATGAGAATAGATTCATCCTGATAAACAAGCCGTCTGACCCACATACCTTCTACTCGAGATCATGGCACTCTACAACTACACCTGACCTGGCGTTTTATTCACCAGACCTGGAGTGGAACATTACACGAATTGTTGGGAAACAACTTGGTGGCAGTGACCATCGGCCAGTCTTTCTAACTGTAGAAAATGAGTTTGTAAGTGAAAGCAGCACCCTCTCGAGGTGGAACTACAAGAAAGCAGACTGGGCAATGTACAAGCATCGCACCAGCATACTGGTTAAAACCTGAACACTGAGAAGGACATAAATAAAGTAGTTGAAGAGTTTGGGAAATGCATACTACAGGCAGCACGAGAAACAATACCAAGAGGAGCCCGTAAACATTATAAACCCTTCTGGAATAGTGAACTGGAACAGTTGCATAATGATGTGGATGTATGTAGAAAACAAGCAGAGGCCAATCCCAGCCAAGAGCACCACAATAAATATCAGCACGCAAAAGCCAAATTTCAAAGGGCCCAACTGCAGGCTAGACGGAAAAGCTGGCAGGAGAAAACAGAGTCACTGAACTTTGAAAGAGACACAAGGAAGTTATGGAGGCTAATAAAACAGCTTAACGATGAGGGCACAGGGAGAAACTCAAAAATTGCGCTACATAAAGACGGAAACATTTTAACAGGAAAGCAAGCAGCTGACCATTTTGCGGACTCGTTCGCACAAGATAACAATATTGAAATTAGTCCAGAGAAACAACAGGAGATTCGAGAGAAATGGCAAAATACAGGACAGAAGGAAATTGTACATGAGGTTATGGAGACACCTATCACATTCAGTGAACTGGAGCTAGCCATATCAAAACTGAAAATGAGAAAATCACCAGGAGCTGATGGTATCTCCAATGAAATGATCAGGAACCTAGGAACAGAGGCCAAAGCAAAGTTGCTACAGATCTTTAATAATACATAGACCTTAGGCAGTGTTCCACAAGTCTGGAGAGAAGCAATCATGATACCCCTCCTAAAATCTGGGAAAGACAGTTCCATTGCCTCCAGCTACAGACCCATTAGCCTCACCAGTTGTCTCTGCAAAACAATGGAACGCGTCATCAATCACAGACTACAGTGGTACATTGAAAGTGAAAACATCCTTGTGCCACAACAGGCTGCCTTTAGGCAGTGCTACTCTACGGAAGATCAGACAACCTACCTCTCTCAAGAAGTTGAGGATGCATTCCAAGAGAAGAAGCTGGTACTTGCGGCTTGGATAGATCTGAAGAAAGCCTTTGACAAAGTCTGGAAAGAGGGTCTGATGAAGAAACTGAGAAACTGTAAAGTCAATGGAAGAATGTACAAATGGGTAAAAGCATACTTGCACAACAGAAGGGCCCGAGTACAGATAGACGGTCTCAAGAGCAAGAAAGTACTATTGCGTCACGGTGTTCCCCATGGCGGAGTCCTGTCCCCAACACTTTTTCTAATCTTCATCAATGATCTTGTTGCTAATCTACCCGACGGAATTAAAGCGGCAATGTACGTTGATGACCTGGTTTTGTGGAGCGCAAATGAACATGCATCAGTGGCCACCATATTACTACAGAGAGCTGTAGATACATTTGTTGCATGGGCGGATAGATGGTGTATCAGCATAAACACTGACAAGTGCAGCACCACTCTATTTACCCTTTCTCCGAAACAAAAGGCAGGGAGCATTCAGATAAATGGAACACCCCTAAGAGAAGATAAGGAACCAACATACCTTGGTGTAACATTCGACGACAGGCTGACATGGAGAAAACACATCAAAAAAGCAGTAGCAAAAGCCAGAAGGAAAATTGCCATCCTGAGAAAGCTAACTGGAACCACGTGGGGAGCCAGTGGGAAAATACTTAGCAAAGTTTACCAACAGAGCATACGACCACACTTGGAATACGGGTCAACTGCGTGGTGTTCAGCATCAAAAACTACATTGCAGGAGCTGGACAAGGTGCAAAATCAAGCTCTTAGAGTCATCACAGGAGGGATGAGATCAACCCCTATAGTAGCAATGGAGAAAATGGGGAGGACACAACTTTAAGAGAACGCAGAGATACAAAAACACTAATACAAGCAGAAAAGTTTCTCAGCTTGCCAGGCCACCCTATGAAGAACCGATTTGAAAACTTAGCTATGGGGCGGTTGAAAAGAAGTAGTTTCATCCACCAGGCCAAACAACTCTGCAGAGAATCCATCGATCTTCCCACAGTTAGTATCCCCCTGACAACTATTCCAGAGCGAACCCCGTGGAAAGATGAGCATAGAATATCGCTACAAATCCAGTCAAAAGTGAGAGGAATATTGGACAAGGAAGAACAGAACAGTGTACAGCGCAGAACAGCCACTCTCAGCTTCCTTGATGATGAATACCCACAGGACCTCTGGATCCGAGTCTACACAGATGGGTCAGCACAAAATGCTGTTCGAAATGGAGGAGCGGGAGTGTACATAGAATACCCAAATAATACTAGAGACACGGCCAGAATTCCAACAGGAAAGTACTGCCATAACTATGATGCTGAAATTGAGGCAATCAAGATAGACACAGAGAAATTACAAAATACCAGCCATGGTACACAACCTGCAGTGATATTGACAGATGCAAAATCCGTAATAGAGGCGCTCCTGTCTGGGAAATTGCCAGTTCTGAGGACACTACTTTCTGAACTTAGCAGTCAGCATAAGATCACCATACAGTGGATACCATCCCACTGTGGAGTCCCCGGAAACGACATAGCTGATTGATTGGCTAAGGAAGGAGCAAAAGAAGAACAACCTGATGTGCCTATTACATACCACCAAAAGAAAAGAATGATCAAATCAATCAGAAAGCCACCAAACCTTACTCAAGACGACTACCACGTTATGGACAGATCAGAACAGGTCATTCTTCTGCGCCTCAGAACAGGACACAATAGATTACGCAACCACTTGTATACAAAATTCAAGATTGGTGACTCAGCCATGTGCACATGTGGTTTGGCGTCGCAGACAGCAGAGCACATACTCCAGGATTGCCCAAACTACAACATATCCAGGCGAACCTTCTGGCCTAGAGAGACAACAGTGGAAGATAAGCTCTATGGACCGCTGAATGAACTAAAAAAGACTGTTAGATTCATACAAGAAACGACATTGCAGTTGTAGACATGTTTCAAGCGAACGAAAGAAGA
This sequence comes from Cepaea nemoralis, assembly GCA_014155875.1. Lineage (NCBI taxonomy): Eukaryota > Metazoa > Mollusca > Gastropoda > Stylommatophora > Helicidae > Cepaea > Cepaea nemoralis. The sequence continues at coordinate 253,291 of JACEFZ010023524.1, forward strand.
AGGAGAATTTCAGCTTTTAGCCGCTCTCTCTCCGCTTCGATTTCCTGCTTCAGCGCGGTCATCTGTGCCACTTCTCGCTTGATGTTTTGCTGGATCTTCTTTATTTCCGCCAGTAGATTCTCGTTGTCGCTGGTTGGGTTAGGCGTCAGCAGTGCCTTGACTTGTTTCTTTAACTCGTCGATCTGGCTTTGTAGTTGGGCTCTTTCATCTTGCTAGATGCCCGTGGCTGTCTCGCACCTCCGCATTGCTTCGTTGTATGGAATCTTTGTGATGATGGCGATCTTTGAGACGTCTCTGTGTCTCTGCAGGTACGGACAGCCCATGTATCTAGCTCCATGCTTGCCCTGGCAGTTGGCGCACTTTCTTCTGTTGTTAGGAGCTCGGAAGTCCGTGTCCAGCTTGGCCAGCGGACACTCCTTGAAGGCGTGGTGATCGGCGCAGTAACGACAGATTTCCGTCTTACTGCGACATGTTGCTCTGCTGTGGCCGGCCCTCTGGCATCTTGAACATTGATTGATTCTTGGGATGAATCTCTCTGGCTGTTGAGTTTTCTTGCTAATTGATACTGTGATCGGCATTTCGCTGCCCTCCGACATCACTAAAGTCAAGGTTGTAGGTATCTTGGAGTAGGTGAGAAGCCGCTCCGCCTTCAAGAATCGGATGTGAAGATTCTCTTCACGTAGCTGCTTCAGGATTTCTTCATCTGTCATCTCCACAGGAATCCGCTTGACAACCCACCGGACTGTTTTTGAGTAGGTGTTTCCGACTCTGGTGTCTTTCTCCTCCTTCTCTGCTGTCTTGGTTCTTGACTGTGTTGGGCTGTCAATCTTCTCCCTCGTGGTAGCTTCAGTAATCGGTGTAGTATCAGGCTCTTTGATGCAGCTAGCAGGTGGGCTCTCGACGTTCTTCTTCTTGTTGTCGGCTCCCACGCTGCACATCTTGGCAACAGCGTGTTTCTTGTTGTTGGACTTTCAACGTGACATTTTCCCGCGTATCATTCTTCTTGACAGAATAATGTGGCTTGACTTGTTAGCGCTCGCATTGCGAATTACGACGACGAACGAGGTGGGATATAATTAAAGCACACACGGATAACCAGGGAGAAATCTCCATAATACAGGTTAAAAACACTATCAGGGATGGATTAACCATTAGGCAAACAAGGCACGTGCCTAGGGCACCAAGCATTTGGGGGGCACCACAAGTCCTCAAGAAAAATGAGTATATTGTCCCCGGTAGCGTAATTGCATGGCATAAGCAAATCGCAAATGTAATATTGAATCGCACATTATTTAACCTTGGTCCCACAACCCGGGGGTAAAATATCCCCCAACCAGTTTTTTTTTTTTTTTTTTGCTATTTTTTGTTATTTTTCTTCAAGGTTTTTTTTGTGTGTGCTATTTTTTTTTACTTTTCTGGGATATGTTTGTGCTACATAACGTACTAATGCGTAGCGACAAATTCACTTCCATTTTGGTCTGCTAGTGAAAACAATTGTGAATAGTGCTAATTTGTCGACGTGTTATTGAATGACTGTACATTTGCATAACGGCTTAGAACTACTTTGCATTTTCGAACATTTGCATAAATTACTTACTGATGTAGATATTACTAATTTAGCTTACACAGCAAAACTTGATTTGACGAAGGTAAGGTTAATGGTTACACTTTTTACTTTCGTTTTCGTTTTCATCTAAGGGTTTTTAATTCTAAAAAATCTAATATATATATATATATATATATATATATATATATATATATATATATATATATATATATATATATATACATATACACACACACACACACACACACACACACACACACGCACACACACACACGTCTATTGGTAGTTAGTGTTGAAGGAGTTCATTATTGCGCTTTAAATGTGCTTTTATCGATTTTGATAAAGCAATTATTGATAGGGGCCTAAGTATATTATTCCTTAGCCTTATTTTGCATAATTTTCTCATATTTATGTAAATACATTTTCGTTTACAAAAAATATAATTATGAATAATCGGAAAATGATACCTTAGCATACCCACTTATATTGATTATATTATTTATTCATTTTTCATTTACAGCTTTTCACATACTTTTTTCAGATTCAGACCCCAAGATGAAACGTGTTCAGTTAAGTGGTGCACAAAAGAGAAAACTAGCTAAACAAAAAGAGCATACTGTTTCAGTTGTAAAAGCTAAGAGCAGAAAATTAACGAATAATTTAGTTTCGGTTAAGCAATAGGTGGAACAGGATTTTACTGACACTATCAACCCTCTTGATAAGTCTACTATAGGCTGTTCTGCAAATCCAGACACTGCATTAGTGCTTGAAGATGAAATTTGTGGTGACCCACTTCAGTCTGCTGAAGATGATGATAATGATGAAGATGATAAAATAAATCAAGCAGTAGATCCAGGACTGTGGATTGACTTCTCGGCTGATGATGTGGCTTACTGGGTTGACTGTGGGCCCACTAACTGTCAGCATCATTATGGTCCCTTTGATAAATCTTGCCGTATTTATGCTGAAGGAGAAATAACAAGATATTGTTCTCAAAAACTCTTCTATGGCACAAAAGCAAATGGTGAGCAGTACAGGAGAGAATGGTTATTGTATTCACCATCCACAGAATCTGTGTACTGCTTTGTTTGTAAACTTTTTGCGTCTAAAGGTTCCACAAGTTTGGCTGATAAAAATGGGTTCAGTGACTGGAAAAATAACATTCAAGTTGATTAATCATGAACAAAGCGCTACTCATAAAGACTGCATGTTAACATACCTAGCTCGTATGACAAGGCTCGGGTCTACTGCAAAAGCTAGAAGAGCAAATAAATGAAGAGTACATTTACTGGGAACATGTTTTGAGGCGAGTAGTAGCGGTTATTTGTACTATAGCTGAGCGTGGTCTGGCTTTTAGAGGGACAAATGAAAAATTTGGATCTTTACAAAATGGAAATTATCTAGGGTTGCTGGAGTTGGTCAGTCAGTTTGATCCATTTTTAGCATCACACATTGCGAAATATGGAAATTCTGGAAAAGGAAATCCTTCTTATTTATCCAAAACTATATGTGAAGAACTGATTGAAATTATGTCCCAAAAAGTCCATGCAGTAATTGTAGATGAAGTAAAGGCTTCCAGTTATTTCAGCTTGTCAGTAGACTCAACACCTGATATTTCACATATAGATCAGTTAAGCGTTGTTCTTCGATATGTGGTAGATGGAGAGCCCATTGAGCGCTTTTTGACTTTCTTGGAGCTGCAAAGTCACGCCGGTGAAAGTATGGCTAAGCAAGTGTCGCAGTACTTACGTGAAGCTTGCAATATTGATTTTTCGAAATGCAGAGGTCAGTCCTACGACAAGGCAGCTAATATGTCTGGGTGCTACAAGGGCATGCAGAAAAAAATTCTAGAAGAAAATTAGTTTGCTATATACATACCCTGTGCTGCCCATTCACTAAATCTGGTAGGCAGAAGTGCCGTTGACTCTTGTTTAGAGGCAGTAAACGTCTTCCATACAGTGCAACTGACCTATACTTTTTTCTCAGCTTCAACCAAAAGATGGAAGATTCTGAAAGAATGCCTTGTGAATGAAAAGCTGGTAAAGTCCCTTTCCGATACTAGATGGGAAGCACATGCTGTTGCAACTGAAGCCATTTTAATGTCTCATCCTCAGATTATAGAAGCGTTAGAATGTTTACAAGAAGACCAGTCACAGAAGGGGGCACCAGAAGAGAAGCAGAAAACATTGCAAAGAAGATGCAAGAATTAGAATTTGCTTTCTTGCTTGTCTTTTTGGGAAGAAGTGTTACAACATTTTCACAAAATGTGCACGTGAACTTGAAAACGTGTGCTTATTTGTATTCTTCACCAGCAGATCACTTGCATGAATCTAGGAATGAATTTGAAAGATTTGAAGAAGCTGCAAAAGACATAACACCAGGTGTGGATTATAAGTCAACTTTGACCCGTAATCGTAAACGAAAGACAGTGGTCATTGATGGTGATGCCCCTGAGGTATCTCAGAATGCCATAGACAAATTTCGTATACCTGCTTTCTACACCATTGTTGACAAACTTGAGACAGAGATGAGTAGACGAGGATAGGTATATAATGATCTAGCAGTTCGATTTTCTTGTTTGGTCGATGTATCACAAACATCTCAGTGTTGTGAAGGACTAATAAATACTTATCCTGAAGATCTGAACAATAATTTATATACTGAACTACAACAGTTCCACTCATATATTCGCCACAAGTTTCGTGCATCAAAATCTGACAACAACACGTTCAGTCATGCAGAACTCTACAAAGTAGTGGTTAGAGACAACATCGAGTGTGCTTTTCCAAATGTAGAAATCGCCTTGCGCATATTTTTAACATTAATGGTTACGAACTGTTCAACTGAGCGCTCTTTTTCTCAGTTGAAACGTACAAAAAATCCAAGTAGATCGACAATGAAACAAGAAATGGCTTGATTCCTTATCTTTGCTGATGATTGAGGCAGACTTGTTGCGCAAAATTAACTTTGATGATGTACTCAAAAACTTTGCCAGACGTAAATCTAGAAAAAAAGAACTTTAAAATGTAAATGTGTGCAGGGGCGTCACTAGGGTGGTGCGGGGGGTGCGGGCCGCACCGGGTGACACCATCAAGGGGTGACACCAAAATAAAAAAATTGCAAATTTGACAAAGCAGACATAGCAAAATAACAAAAATTTAATTTTGTCCGAGTTTGTCGAAGTTCTTTATTTATGTTTTACCTGAAGTATTGAAGTTATATTGTTCAATTTGTTTTCTTTCTTATGTCCTTATTAACTTTTTTGACTTATTTTACAAACATTACTATATGCGATTATATATGGTACTGGAACACTCGGAAGAAGACCATGGTGAAAGTCTAGAGGGGTGACACCAAGAGTTTACCGCACTGGGTGACACCAACCCCAGTGACGCCACTGAATGTGTGCTCTCTCTGACTTTCTTATCTATCAAAAAAGTTACAGTATTTTTGTCTACTATTATTACAAAATTAATTAACTATTAATTTTAATACAGAAATACCTTATTGTAGGTTTTATATGAGTGATAGTAGTACAAACATATGTGTTTACATTTCATAACTGTTTTTCTTTGTTAGTTTTTTAATATTGATCGGGGGCCCGGGGCAGTAGGGGGCACCCATGTCACCTTATTCTAACATACACTAATAGTACACCCACCGACAACATAACACAAATTTGGGATTTACTAAAGAACACAATACGTTATAGAAAACAACATTTAGCATCCATCATACATAAAGACAGACAACAACAAGAACATACCATACAGACAGCAATACAACTCACAAAACAAACAGACTGAGAGGAATGCATCACACCTAAACACACTAGAATCACAATTAGAACAACACCAGCAACACACACTCCGCGGTGCACTCCTTCGAACTAAACTTACTAACATATCAGAAGAAAGTCCCAATAGACAGCACCTTGCATTAGAGCAAAACATTCAACGCAACAGACAAATAGGAGCAATAACAGACATGCAAGGAAATACACAAACAGAGGCAATACATATACTTGAAACATTCCAACAGTACTACACTGACCTATACACAGCAGAACCCGCCAACACACAAACACAAAATAGGTTCTTACAATACACAAAGAAACTGTCAGACACAGAGAAGGATACACTAGACACAGAGCTTACATTAGCAGACATAACACATGCACTCAATTAAATGCAGAAAGACAAAACACCAGGACCAGATGGACTCACAGTAGAATTCTACCAACATTTCTTTCCTATCCTAGGCAATTTCCTTCTAAAAGTCTACCAAGAAGCTTTTCATAAACAAGAACTCCCAAACACTTGCAACATGTCATATATAACACTTATACCCAAAAACAACACAGACAAAACACAGCTGAAAAACTATAGACCCATCTCTTTATTAAACACAGACTACAAAGTTCTAGCAAAATCACTTGCAAACAAAATAAAAAATGTCATGCCATCACTCATCCACCCAGACCAACAGTGCAGTATTCAACACAGAAACATACATCAACATACACATTTCATTAGAGATTTCATTACATACACCCACCAGAAAGACTGTCAATCCTCCCTCTTATCTTTAGACCAGGAGAAGGCCTTTGACAGAATTTCACACTCATACTTACACAAAACACTAGCGCACTGTAACATAGGACAATACTATAGACAGTGGATAGGAATATTGTATAAAAAACCTGAAAGTAAGGTACTGGTGAATCATTCACACACTGCCAGTTTCAAAATCAATAGATCTGTCAGATAAGGGTGTCCACTATCACCAGTCCTATATGTACTCACACTAGAACCACTCTTAGAAGCAATTAGACAGGACACTAACATTAAAGGTACATTTATAAAAGGGTCTGGAGAGCGGAAATTAGTTGCTTATGCAGATGACACCGCTTTCTTCCCTACAACCAACACTTCCATAACGAACATACTTCACACCTTCAGACAGTTTGGTGAAGGAAGTGGGGCCAAAATAAACATACAGAAGTCTAAAATAATGGGTCTGGGGAAGTGGAAGAATAAAGCAGATTCCCCCCCCCCCCCCCGGAAATAACAGTCACAGATAACATGAAAATGTATGGGATCACATTTCCATCCAATCCCAGAAAAACACACACAGAAACATGAAAATCACTGACAAAACAAATTATAGACATACTAAAGAGTTTCAAATACAAGACATCAACAATTTTTTTAAGAAGCACAATTGTAAACACCTTCATAATTCCTAAAATAATATATTTAGCCACATTGTTAGACCCCCCAAAAGAAACAGTCACAGACATAAACAAAAACATCAGACAATTCATCTTCAGCAACACAATCCACAGTATAAAATACAAGACTTTAATACAAGATAAGAAACGAGGGATTGTCGCTTTACAGGACCTACACACAAAAATACAAGCATTAAGAATCAATCACATAGGTCGCATCATCGATCATCCAGATCAACACTGGCTAGCATTATACTATATTGCAATTATATTACATAGACTTATGGAAATAGACAAAACAACACCGCACTATTACGGCACACTACCGCACTTCTACAGAACATGTATGCAAGCAATTCAAGGCAATGAACATTTAATACAACAGACAACCAAGTAGATTTACAAATATTTAGTTAAATAACAAGCCCCACCACTACATCTGACAATCAAAAGAGGATACAAATATTATATGAAAGACTATAGCGGCACCTTCACTAACTTACACAACAAACATATCACATCGAAATCCAAAGAAGTAACATACAGGTTAATTTATAATATGACCCCGACAAGAGAGAGAGAGAGAGAGAGAGAGAGAGAGAGAGAGAGAGAGAGAGAGAGAGAGAGAGAGAGCAACACAAACATCCAAGCAAATAGCCCCATGCAAATTATGTAGACACAATATTCAGGAAACAGAGGACCATCTCTTCTATGAATGCCCAACAATCACAGCCACTAAGACTGCACTACAACAGTTAATAGAAGCACACACAAACAAGAAAACTGACGCTTACAAAGCGATTTTCCTAAATACAATACCCAAAGCCACAAAAGACACACACACTAAACTTCTCATTGCACTAGCGGAGTATAGAAACATAATATGGTCTAGTCGAAACTCGGCCACCCATAATCACCACACAATATACCCACACATACTAGCAAAGATCTTTCAACAGAAAATCGCCCAGCTATACGAAGATTAAGCATGAGCCACTCCCATCAAGTTCACACTACATAACATACATGTTCAAACACACACTCTCACAGATATTTCTATACTCCGAATGTGTACCACTAAGCCCAATCATTGGGGAACAAATGGCCAAATAACTGAATAAATGTCCCTTCTTTGTTACTGAGTCTATTGGCCCAACCTAGAGGAACTGGGGAACAAATGGCCAAATAACTGAATAAATGTCCCTTCTTTGTTACTGAGTCTATTGGCCCAACCTAGAGGTTTGACCTCGGTCGGAAGAGCTCAGGTAAACCCTTTGTAGTGGTGGGAAATCTGTCATCTTGTGTAGTGAACTAAATAAATTCCAATTTGTTTACGCTCTCTCTCTCTCTCTCTCTCTCTCTCTCTCTCTCTCTCTCTCTCTCTCTCTCTCTCTCTCTCTCTCTCCAAGCTCTCCCTCTCGCCCTCTTTGTTGAGATCTTTCCCGGTCTCAGCCCAGCCCGCCACAAACAAATCCTTCGCACTTGTGATTAAGTGGAATACCGTGATTCAGCAATAATATGGAACTTGTTTAAATGAAACTAAGCTTGCATGAGGTGCCTGTTTTGTGAACGTTTTCAATTAAATAGTTTGGTATGCATGGGAGCAAATGATTACTACACCATGCCAAGAATATAATGTCACATGTGCAGGAATGTATACGCTGTATTCGCACTGTACACTGTAAAAAGACTGCTTTTGTACATAATAAACGGGTTTATAAAAAAAAAAATCATTATTTTGCTGTTGGCTAAAATGTCCACTACTGTTATAATGAAAATACATTAATCACAGAATCTCCACTGTAATATATGTTTCAGTTAGAGGACTTCGTGTGCATAAATGTGATCACACAAATAAAACTTGTAACTGCAACAACAACAACAAAAAATCAAGATTTGTACTCGAGCACAGTACCCTCAGCCTGGGAGGCAGGCATGCCAACCACTGCCACCACAGCCCCCCCCCCTCCACCCCCACAGTGCTATGCCACAATTCTGGTAACAAGAAGAGTGATGGTATAAACATTCTACAAAGATGAATTCTATGCCAAGAATGTACCACAAGTTCAAAGAATAAAATGAGAGAAACATATCGGTAATATAGAAGAGACTTGACATATTGTGGCTCGGACATTATGCTTGCTGTAGTTAGAGGAAGCATGTTGTTAACCTGAAGTATACAGTAGTTATCAGAAGTTGAAAACTGCATCCTTGGTCGTTTACATAAGTTTAAAGATTGAGCACAACCCACTACTGGCAATGCTGACTACTGGCAATGCTGATTGTTTTCGGTATGAACCTTGGGCTTTGTCTACGTCAAATTGGAAGCACTGAACTCAAATACTTTTCTAGTGCTTCCAATTCCACAATAGACAAGGCCCAAGTTCGTACCGGAATACAATCAATGTGGCCGGTAGTGGGTTGCGCTCAATCTTCAAACCTCAAATCCCGAAACCATCAAATAAATCAAGTTTACATAAGTGTTTTGTAAAGCATGTCATGTTTGTACTGTTTCAGGTCTGATATTGGGTGACAGACATGTGTAATGTTTTTACGAATTGTATGCACTTGAAAATAACCATCCGTAAATACTTCCTACTTAGTTTCAGGTTGTTGTGTGATGTGTAATTTTTGAAATGTTTCAAGGCTGATATTGGGAGGTAGGCAGATGTCTGTAATTGTGAAACAGTATGCATGGACACTGAAGATCCCCAAACGCTAAAGATGTCTTTATGACGGACATATTTCCTCTTAAAATATACACACTGCTGGGCTTTCTGGTCTTTGGCAGGATCCAGCAGTAAGAAGTGGCTAGGAATTAATTTCCACTTGAAAAATATAGCTCCTGCTGTACGTTGTTTTGTTGTATGAATATTTCTGCTAAGTTGTCACCTGAAAAATGTTAGGATGCGTGAATTTTTGTTCAGAGTTAAATGGGGCTGTTTTTATTTGTGTTAATGCTTTGTTTTTGATGCTAGTAAATCATTTTCCATCCCAAGATGTTGTAACATGCCTGGAATAAATTCTATATGCACGTTGAGTTGATCAATAAATATGTCCATTGGAAAAAAATAAATAAATAAAAATCGAGATTTGAAAAGAGCGTGATGCTTATTGGTGACAAACACCTACTATGCTCCTTGCTGCTAATACCAAAGGGGATCCCTGATTCAAAATGTGTTTCTTAATGCTTCAGGCAATCATTTAAAGGCATCATCATGTCCGCGGTAGGCAGTGTAAATACATGAATAGATGACCTGCATTTTCTTGAAGCTAGTGCACGTACGTGTCTAAAAATACACGAGACGCGTTTCAGTTTGTTAATGTGTCTAAATACATAAATACACGATGCACAGTTTAAGAAAAATAAAACATAAATTACAAGCACCTCTGAAGTCGGAGTGGGTTTGCCTGATGGTGAGAGACACTGTTAATAGAGAAAGCTAATCCACACGCAAAATTCAGTCCATCACGACTATAAATAGTGTGTATGGACTACGCTTAAGCTCAAAGAGCGAGTGCAAAAACAAAAACATTTCTAATCGTCTTTACTTATATTCACAATTTCTGTGTTTTCAATGTTGATCTTCTTGTTATGATGTCAGTTGCAACGAGAAAAAAAAATGTTGAGATGTTTTTTAACAAAAAAATATAGATTTGATATGGCGGATTTGGAATAAACTTCATTGTAATAAGAAGTGATAATAATAAATTATCACTGTGCTACCTTGTTACATTTGTAATAAAAACAGTTGGGCTTTTTTTTTTTTTTGTGCTTCCTAAATTTTTGGTGCTTTTTAGTGCTTTTGTGAGTCGATTTTGGTGCTTTTTCATCAAAGGGAGATGGCAACACTGGATCGGGTCACCTGTCCTTACATGCTGATTTTTTTTTTTAAACTTTTATTTTTATTGAGTGTTAAAATCGGTGCAAAGTGTATTGTTCGTGTTTTTACAGAGCGTTGCATGCGGGCATGTAGGTGACATATGCGCAAATATGCAAACATTTTATACATTGGAACATGTTTTACATCGATAATAGTTGTAAGGAAACATTACAAACAACAACAATATGATAGTGCACCGTTGTTATTTCCCCTGCCACTCCCCTCACCTGTCGGCTCCAACCCCACCAATACTATCACCACCACTCGGTAATGATGAACATGGCAGTATAAACTTGTTATAGTATGTCCACATTTGTGTGCCACAATATAAACATCAATATCTCAGTAACCAACTGAGGGGAAATTATGAAATTTAGTATATAACCTTATCATTATGTCATCCCAACAAAAAATTTTTTGTTCTGGAGATTTTACAGCAGATTTCAAAGTTTGTTTATATGACATATATAATTTACGAGTCTGACATGAAATTCATAATTTTAAATGTATTACAGCGTAGCCAGACAATCAGGGCTCAATTTTGAATATTGTACGTGTTTTCACGGCATTGGCCTTTTGCCAACCCCCGCGTTGTTCAAACTAAGACTGTTCAGAGGTGTCTCAAAATGTGGGTTATTTCATGAAAACTGATTAATATGCTTTGTTTTTTTGTTTTGTAAATCTTACCACTTATCGCTAACATTGAATGTGTGAATATTTTTCAATGGGCTTTAATGCAAAATTGTACACTTCAAAGAATCGCTATGAAGTTGTACACATATTTCTGTCAAGAAGCTTCTTCTTCTTCTTTTTTTCGTTCGCCTGAAACATGTAGAAGCTGATTGCAAGAAACTGTTTTATCATCATCATCATCATCATCATCATCATCATCATCATCATCATCATCATCATCATCATCTTCCACTTCTGCCGTCAAGCGTCGTGGGGAGGAATAATTTCCGTTCCAGCGCCCGGTGGACGGCACTGGATAGTGTCATTCCGTGTGGTTGTAATACTGTTTTATACTATTACAAATTCCGAAAAAAGAACAATGCATGCATTCGGCTTGAGTAAACGGATCTATCTATCTATCTATCTATCTATCTATCTATCTATCTATCTATCTATCTATCTATCTATCTATCTATCTATCTACCTATCTATCTATCTGTCTGTCTGTCTGTCTGTCTGTCTGTCTGTCTGTCTGTCTGTCTGTCTGTCTGTCTGTCTGTCGGCCGGCCGGCCGGCCGGCCGGCCCACCCACCCTCTCGCCCACCGAGCGACCGACAAATATCTATCTATCTATCTATCTATCTATCTATCTATCTATCTATCTATCTATCTATCTATCTATCTATCTATCTAATCTATCTGTCTGTCTGTTTGTCTGCCTGCCGGACCACCCACCCACCCACCCACCGACCGACCGACAGATATCTATCTATCTATATATCTATCTATCTATCTATCTATCTATCTATCTATCTATCTATCTATCTATCTATCTATCTATCTATCTATCTGCCTGCCTGCCTGCCGGACCACCCACCCACCCACCGACCGACCGACCGACAGATATCTATCTATCTATCTATCTATCTATCTATCTATCTATCTATCTAATGTATCTAATCTGTCTAATCTATCTAATCTATCTAATCTATCTAATCTATCTAATCTATCTATCTATCTATCTATCTATCTATCTGTCTATCTATCTATCTATCTATCTATCTATCTATCTATCTATCTATCTGCCTGCCTGCCTGCCTGCCTGCCGGCCGACCTACCCACCCACCCAGCCAGCCAGCCATCCACCCACCCACCTACCTTTCTGCCTACCTATCTACCTTTCTGTCTGTCTGTCTGTCTATCTGCCTGTCTGTCTGTCTGTCTGTCTGTCTGTCCGCGCTATTTAATATTGATAAAAGCTACTTGAAAAACATCTGGATCATGTGTTGAAAGAGGAAGAGGACTATTGGAGAAAGGATGGATTGAATTTTATGCAACTGAGAGCAATCATCAACCTACTGGAATCGTTTGACACAGATTAAGGTCTGAGCAGATCGCAGAACTTAATCTACGTACACACTTACTGGGATATTTTGCTCTAACTATTCAGACGAATTGCAGACCCTTAACATTACAGCATCAGCATCAGCTGAAGAAACAAGAAGGAAATGAAAAATAAGGTAAGAAATATAGTCCTTCTACTTTCCTGTTAATTTACAAATTATTTACCCCGTGCCTCTGTAAATTCTCTGTCTTTACTAATATTACACATTGCACCCCTCTCGGGATTCTCCGTGGTGAAGTGGTCAAGCCGTCTGACTCGGGCTCCGAAGGCTGTATGTTCGATTCCGGGCCGCGTCATTCATTTCAAGAGTGCATTTTTTTCGGAGACTCCTGAGGGTCGTCGCTGGAGCTACGGAGTTCGTGTTTTATGCGACGCTTTCCGCGCTGCGGAAAGAAACTGAGATATATGGGATAAAAATCCGGAGCAATGCAGCCGACCCTGTCGATTGTAAGCTACTTCTTTCATTGCACCCACTCCCATACGAATCCGGATACGCCTTTGTTTGTCATCTGAATTTGCAGGTCCACATTGCAGTAAACATAACTTTTTTTTAGCGAGAAATCACTAGTTGTTAAGCAAAACATCAAAGGAATGTCGCCGCTTTCAATGATTTAAGTTGTTTTTGTACCTATCAAAGACATATTCCTTGGGTGGGGGTAAATATAAGACGGCTGGAAAAATTTCATAACGATGCAACAGACAGTTTTCAAAATAATTGATCGTGAATGAAGGCAAACAAATGTGGACATACTTTGGAAACAAACCGGCGACAGCGGTAGCAGCATCGACGACAACAGTATCAAGATGGTGAGAAAGGAAGGATGTGACAGTATACTAGCTTACAATGCAGAAAGTATAGTGATTGCATTTATAATGTTTGTGTTGTTACATGCGTTCTGTGTGTTCAGTATTTGTGTGCGTGTATTTACAGAGCGTTGCATGTGGGCGTGTAGGTGACATATGTGTAATAATACAACAATTTATTCATTGGCATACTTACATATGAAAGGGGGAAGGGGTGGGGGGGCGGGAATGGGGTTACCCTAAAAAAATTTGTTTTACTATATTTGTTTCCCCCTTCACCAATTGGCTCCAAAAACCGCCAACACCATCACCACCTCTTCGGTAATGATGATAATGGCTGTAAGCTTTCTAGAACCAACCAGTGAGGGCGGCAGCAGCATGTATAGCAATAGTAACAAGCGGGGAGATGATGGATTTTGATAATGATAAACAGTGATCATGCGATTAAAAATAATAACAATCAAACTATAATAATAGAATGGTTATACAGAGTTACATACTTAATCTCAGTATGAAAGCATGGTAATAGTAGTACACATGTATTTGTGTTGTTAGTGTTTTTACATGCGTCCTGTGTGTTCAGTATTTGTGTGCGTGTATTCACAGAGCGTTGCATGTGGGCGTGTATGTGACATGTGCATATTTTGCTCATTGGACATATTTACATGTGAAGGGGTGTAACAAAGAGACCAAAAAAAAAGCTTCCCATTTTTGTTTCCCTTGCCACACTCTCACCTATTTGACTCACCACAACAATGCCCTCATCACCACTCTCGGCAGGATAAATATGTGAAACAAACTGGTGAGAGTATCAGCAAAGGCAACAACAACCTTGAGCAAGTGGAGAGGGGGCACATGGGAGATGAGGTTATATATTAATAGTGATGACAATCATAATAAATAAGTAAAAATAAACCATACTAAGGATAATAGCAGCAATGATAATAATAGCAATGATAATAATAGTAAGGATGATGATAGAATTTTTTAAACATGTGATTCCATTTGCTAAAATGATTATCTTAGCAATGGTGTTAACATAGCATAGCATAGCAGGTACATACATTTGCAAGCTGCCATGTTCTATAATAGTAGGAGTAAAAGGAGTTGGCTGTCTTTTTCTCCTTGCTTATTTTGTTTATTTTTTTTTTGGTCTTAACTGTAAGGGTTCATTCTTACGGTCAGCTCCCCCACAATATACTGTGGCAAGCTCTCAGGATGCATCACGTGCCCTAGGAGATCGTAACGTTGCTAATGAAGTACTTGTCGGGTTTCTGTCTTCGCTTCTCTACCCTGACGTTCACAACCAGATAGACCGAAACAATACCAACTGATGTATGACTTCGGTGATGCTATTCGTCATGGCTATGCAGATGTGTAATAAAGGTATGACGTTAAATTGGGCTTACAAAAAGCATATTGCCACAGAAAACATCATTGTAAGCGTGGTTCCGTGGTTCAAGAGCTAGAATTACAAGCTGTCCAAAGGGATGCTGGATGCAACCTTGTAACAATAAAGATAAAATTAAAGCCAAGTAATCGTTGCTAGTTAATTACTAAGCCAGTCCAAGAAGGTTTTCCCACATTTCCGTTGCTTCTAAACTCTTTCTGATTTGTTAATTTACATTCCACGATTCACTGCCATACTGCAAAACAGGCTATATGATATGTTTCAAGTCTATTTCTTATATTCAATTAAAGAGACTTATTGCATACGATATTTTTCATGTTCTGAAATGCAGCTTTTGCTGGACACTAGTTCGCTAATGCCTCACTTCTCATCAAATGACAAAAGAATGCTGTTTGTCTCTTTCTTATAGTTGTAATCCTATGTTTCTTCTTTGCGCACTACTTTCATTAGCCTCTGCCAAGTAATCGTTGCTGGTTACTAAGCCAATCCAAGAAGGTATTCACAACATTCGCCCCCAGGAACCACAACTCCGTTGCTTCAAAACTCTTCCTGATTTGTTCATTCACGTTCCACTATTCACTGCCCTACTGCAAAACAGGTTTCGTGTATCATTTCAACAATCTATTTCTTATATTCAATTATAGTGACTTATTGCAAACGATACTTTTCATATTCTGAAATGCAGCTTTTGCAGGACAGAATCTGCTTTTAATCGTCCATACATCTTCCATCTGATATTATAATTGTCCCTAGGTATTTACGTGTATCAATTTGGTAGATTTATCACATCTTCTACTTCTGCGATGAACATTTCCCAGGCTTCTATTCCAGAGGATGGCGCCCAGCATCTATTGTAGTGTGTAGATTTACCAACTTTGTAGATTTATTATACAATGAGTCTTTTCCACATGCGTCTGTAAATAAAATACGAGTTTTCTAAAATTTGCTACAATTCCAATCAACGTTAAATTATCTTCTTCTTCTTCTTTCGTTCGCTTGAAATATGTCTATAACTGCAATGCTGTCTCTTGTATGAACTGAACTGTCTTTTTCAGTTCACACAGCGGTCCATGGAGTTTATCTTCCACTGTCGTCTCTCTAGGCCAGAAGGTTTGCCTAGATATGTTGTATTTTGGGCAGTCTTGGAGTATGTGCTCTGCTGTCTGCGACGCCAATCCACATGTGCACATGGCTGTTTCACCAATCTTGAATTTTGTATACATATGGTTGCGTAATCTATTGTGCCCTGTTCTGAGGCGCAGAATAATGACTTGTTCTGTTCTATCCATAACGTGGTAGTCATCTTGAGCAGGTTTTGCTGGCTTTCTGACTGATTTGATCATTCTTTTCTTTTGGTGGTATGTTACGGGCACATCAGGCTGTTCTTCTTTGGCTCCTTCCTTAGCCAATTGATCAGCTCTGTCGTTTCCGGGTACTCCACAGTGGGATGGTATCCACTGTATGGTGACCTTATGCTGACTGCTAAGTTCAGAAAGTAGTGTCCTTAGTTCTGGCAATTTCCCAGACAGGAGCGCCTCGAGTACTGATTTTGCATCTGTCAATAGCACCACAGGTTGTGTACCATTGCTGGTATTTAGTAATTTCTCTGTTGCTATCTTGATTGCCTCAATTTCAGCATCGTAGTTATGACAGTACTTTCCTGTCGGTACTCTAGCTGTGTCCCTGGTATTATTTGGGTATTCTATGTACACTCCCGCTCCTCCATTTCGAACAGCATTTTGTGCTGACCCATCTGTGTAGATTCGGATCCAGAGGTCCTGTGGGTATTCTTCATCAAGGAAGCTGGGAGTGGCTGTTCTGCGCTGCATACTGTTCTGTTCTTCCTTGTCAAATATTCCTCTCACTTTTGTCTGGATTTGTAATGATAGTCTATGCTCATCTTTCCATGGAGTTCGCTCTGGAATAGTTGTTAGGGGGATACCAACTGTGGGAAGATCGGTGGTTTCTCTGCAGAGTCGTTTGGCCTGGTGGATAAAACTACTTCTTTTCAACCGCCCCATAGCTAGGTTTTCAAATCTGTTCTTCATAGGGTGGCCTGGCAAGCTGAGGAACTTTTCTGCTTGTATTAGCGTTTTCGTATCTCTGCGCTCACTCAGTGCTTGTGTCCTCCCCATCTTCTCCATTTCCACTATAGGGGTTGATCTCATCCCTCCTGTGGTGACTCTAAGTGCTTGATTTTGCACTTTGTCCAGCTCTTGTAGTGTAGTTTTTGATGCCGAACACCATGCAGTTGACCCATATTCCAGGTGTGGTCGTATGCTCTGTTGATACACTTTGCTAAGTATTTTCCCACTGGCTCCCCATGTGGTTCCACTTAGCTTTCTCAGGATGGCTATTTTCCTTCTGGCTTTTGCTACTGCTTTGTTGATGTGCTTTCTCCATGTCAGCCTGCCATCAAATGTTACTCCAAGGTATGTTGGTTCTTTATCTTCTCGTAGGGGTGTTCCATTTATCTGGATGGTCCCTGCCTTTTGTTTTGGAGAGAGGGTAAATAGGGTGGTGCTGCACTTGTCAGTGTTTATGCTGACACACCATCTATTTGCCCATGCAACAAATGTATCTACAGCTCTTTGTAGTAATCTGGTGGCCACTGATGCATGTTCATTTGTGCTCCATAAAACCAGGTCATCGGCGTACATTGCCGCTTTAATTCCATGCGGTAGATTAGCAACGAGATCATTGATGAAGATTAGAAAGAGTGTGGGGGACAATACTCCACCCTGGGGAACTCCGTGACGCAGTAGTACTTTCTTGCTCTTTAGTCCATCTATCTGTACTCGGGCTCTTCTGTTGTGCAAGTATGCTTTCACCCATTTGTACATTCTTCCATTGACTTTGCAGTTTCTCAGTTTACTCATCAGACCTTCTTTCCAGACTTTGTCAAAGGCTTTCTTCAAATCTATCCATGCCGCAAGCACCAGCTTCTTCTCTTGGAATGCATCCTCAATTTCTTGAGAGAGGTAGGTTGTCTGATCTTCCGTAGAGTAGCACTGCCTAAAGCCAGCCTGCTGTGGCACAAGGATGTTTTTACTTTCAATGTACCACCGCAGTCTGTGATTGATGATGCGCTCCAGTGTTTTGCAGAGACAGCTGGTGAGGCTAATTGGTCTGTAGCTAGAGGCAATGGAACTATCTTTCCCTGATTTTAGGAGGGGTATCATGATTGCTTCTCTCCAGGCTTGTGGAACACTGCCTAAGGTCCAACTCTTATTGAAGATCTGCAACAGCTTTGCTTTGGCCTCTGTTCCTAGGTTCCTGATCATTTCATTGGAGATACCATCAGCTCCTGGTGATTTTCTCATTTTCAGTTTTGATATGGCTAGCTCCAGTTCGCTGATTGTGATGGGTGCCTCCAGAACCTCATGTACTATTTCCTTCTGTCCTGTATGTTGCCGTTTCTCTTGAATCTCTTTTTGTTTCTCTGGACTGATTTTGATATCGTTATCTTGTGCGAATGAGTCCGCAAAATGGTCAGCTGCTTGCTTTCTTGTTAAGATGTTTCCATCTTTATGTAGTGCAATTTTTGAGTTTCTCCCTGTGCCCTCATCGTTAAGTTGTTTTATTAGCTTCCACAATTTCCTTGTGTCTCTTTCAAAGTTCAGAGACTCTGTTTTTTCCTGCCAGCTTTTCCGTCTTGCCTGCAGCTTGGCCCTTTGAAATTTGGCTTTTGCATGCTGGAATTTATTGTGGTGCTCTTGGCTGGGTGTGGCCTCTGCTTGCTTTCTACATACTTCCACATCATTATGCAACTGTTCCAGTTCACTACTCCAGTAGGGTTTATATTGTTTACGGGCTCCTCTTGGTACTGTTTCTCGCGCTGCCTGTAGTATGCATTTCCCAAACTCTTCAACTACTTTATTTATGTCTTTCTCAGTGTTCAGGTTTCTAACCAGTATGCTGGTGCGATTCTTGTACATTGCCCAGTCTGCTTTCTTGTAGTTCCACCTCGAGAGGGTGCTGCTTTCACTTACAAGCTCATTTTCTACAGTTAGAAAGACTGGTCGATGGTCACTGCCACCTAGTTGTTTCCCAACAATTCGTGTGATGTTCCACTCCAGGTCTGGTGAATGAAAAGCCAGGTTCAGGTGTAGTTGTAGAGTGCCATGATCTCGAGTAGAAAGTATGTGGGTCGGACGGCTTGTTAACCAAGATGAATCTATTCTCATCCTGCCAGTCTTCCAGTCTCTCTCCTCTCTGGTCCATGTGATCATAGCCCCAACTCTGCGAGTGGCTGTTGAAATCGCCGCACACAATCATTTTTTCTGTTAATGGTAGAGTGTCCAGTGCCTGTGGGCGGTCACTTGGACAGTAGTAATTGATCAGATGTAGGTCTGTATAGCCTGTTTTAAGTTTAAGTGTCTGATACTCAGCCCCTTCCATATAGACTTCGATTTGGGAAGCAGTGATGTTATTTTTTACAAGGGTAAGTATCCCACCTTTTCGCCTGTCCTTTCGGTCAGATCGGTAACACTGGTAGCCTCTGATTTTGAAGGCTATATTTTCGTTGAGGTGAGTTTCTTGCAAGCAACATATGCTTACTTTTTCTTTGTCCAGGATGTTTTCTAATTCTACTTTTTTGTTGCTGACTCCCTCCGCATTCCAGTGCATTAGTTTAAGTCTTTGTTTAGTATGGCCAGCTGTTCTATTCTCAGGTCCCCTGGCTCCACAGGACATCTGAGAAGGACCTCCAGTAGTTGGGGTTGGGCCCTTTCGAGACATAGGGCCCGGCACTGCACCTGCCTGGGGGTCCAAAGCAGGGCGAGCACCATAACGTTTAGCAGCAGTCGACATATTCCATTTTGCGTAATTGCGTGGCATCCTGATTTCTGTGGTGCGTCCTCCTGGCTGGTTGCCTCCGTCTTCAGCACCTTTCCTTTGCTAGAGCAGACTGTGGTCTCACTCGAGTTTAGATGTGTACACACGCACACACGTGTCTGCACATGCATGTATGTGTATACACATCTAGAGCACACTGGTTATTTTCCGGCGCCAGATACTCGCCGTCGCCCCTTCTCCTGTTAGTTAAAACAGTTCCGCCACGTGAAGGCCAGGAGTTGGACTTTTGCTGCAGAGGTTATGTATTCACGAGCCATTGGGGTATTTAAGCAATGTTGGGCGCTCACCCCAACACTGCGCCCCGGCTACATACAGCAATTTGGAACCGTTAAATTATCTAATATGAGGAACATTTTTAAAATAAAAATACAAGTGCTATAAAGCCCATAGTGCTCTCTCTCTCTCTCTCCCTTCTCTCTCTCCCTTCTCTCTCTCTCTCTCTCTCTCTCTCTCTCTCTCTCTCTCTCTCTCTCTCAAATGATGCTCTCTTTGGGGCTGCTGACAGTATCAAAGGGCCAGCTTGAAAGGTTGGAGCGCATACAGAATGCTGCCATGCAGTTAATCCTGGGGTGCACAAAGGACACACCAATTATATGTATGAGGCATATCCTGGCGCTACCAACAATGACGGATAGGCATAGGGTCCTTCAGGCCAAATGGTACCTGAGAGTTGCTGCAGATATGGATCACCCGCTGCATGCAGCCATTGATGTGGTCAAGGGTCATAGACTAAGACGAGGCAGGTCCTGGATGGCACAGGCAGAACTTTCTATAAGTCAGGTGTGTGATCTAGAGACCATCAATCGTGGAAGAGAGTGGGTTGAAGTTCCGGAAGACATGACGGACTGGCACAATGTAATAATAACACTGGGTCGTGAATGCAGAGAATGGGCAGCGGGCCGCACTGAGTTTGCAGTGCAACAGCTGATCCAGAGTAACACACATCAAGGTGACATAGTCATCTACACCGATGGGTCAGTGGTGAGAAACAGACGTAGTGGTTGGGGCTTTATTTCAAAGGCTAATGGACGCGTCTTGAAAAAGGAGAGCTGGCATATGAGACTACGACCTCCAGTATGAGAATGGAGGTGGAGGCAATAACAGCGGCATTCCGTTGGCTAGAGGAGACTACTGCAACACACGTTGTATTCATTACGGATTCAAAGAGTATGCTTAGTAAGGTGGAGAAAGGAATGTTTCGTGTGGAATGGCTCTTGTCGCTTCAGAGGTCACAGATTAGTGAGAATTGTATGGATATTTTGCCCTGGCCATGCGGGGGTGCGGGGGAATGAACAGGCTGATAGGCTAGCAGGGAATGCACCTCTTGGTGGCAGATTGCCTATGGACAAGGGGGAGGTGGTCATGCGCTTGTGAGACCAGGTGGAGAAGGGGGAGGAACAGATTGAGAACCCATATGTGGAAAGAATGAGATTGCGGGGGATCGGCAGGGGTTTTGGAAGAATCTCAAAACTGAGAGGGAAGACCATGAGAACTTTTAATCAGATAGCGGTGGGAACGATTAGTAGTGTGACTCTTCCCTGGCTGTTGAACGAGGGGACGGAGCACGTATTTAAATGTTCTG
Source organism: Cepaea nemoralis (assembly GCA_014155875.1). Lineage (NCBI taxonomy): Eukaryota > Metazoa > Mollusca > Gastropoda > Stylommatophora > Helicidae > Cepaea > Cepaea nemoralis. The sequence goes on from JACEFZ010023524.1 coordinate 274,706, forward strand.
CGTGCAGTGATGTCGGTTCTTAACTCATCTAAACTCAACTCTACGCGCGTTGTTTTTTATACTTCGTTTCATTACTCTTGTTGGGCTAAAAATTTGAAAAGTAAACTAACATGGCGGCGCCCACACGCAAGTGATTTACTGTATTTCAATGGGATTATTAGTTTACTGAAGAAAGAGCTGTAAGTGGTGTAAGTATTATACAATTCACGTGTATGTTGCTAAATATCAATTGCAGAATTGATTAGTTACACCCCTATAACCTAATTTGAACTAGTACTTTACAAGGTGATGTCGAAACTGAAGTAGAGAAATGAAGTCCTAGTTTAAGATAAGTACTAGTACTACTACTAGCTATTTTGGTCAATATTTAAAATTTGGGTTTTTACTTATGAAATCATACCAGTTAGATAGAGCTTGACAAGACGAATCCAACGGTATCTCAACGAAGACTGTACGTTGATTCTAAGCGGAGTTATGAATTATATGGTGACGTAATTTAATAACAGGAAGTCCAATGATGAATTAACTGATAAGTCAGAATTTATCGCGGCCCTAAGATTGGAAACTTGAGAAATTCTGCCTTCTATTACCGTGGCTTGTTTATTTTTAAATCGACAACATTGTGCCATATATCATTGCGTCCGGGACGGCAAGGCCTAACTTGGGGTATTTTTTATTTTTTTTATAGGATGTGCAGTGACCTAATTAACAATTTAAAATGGCCGCCAATTGATTAATATTTGCCTTCTATTACCGTGGCTTGTTTATTTTTAAATCGACAACATTGTGCCATATATCATTGCGTCCGGGACGGCAAGGCCTAACTTGGGGTATTTTTTATTTTTTTTATAGGATGTGCAGTGACCTAATTAACAATTTAAAATGGCCGCCAATTGATTAATATTTGCCTTCTATTACCGTGGCTTGTTTATTTTTAAATCGACAACATTGTGCCATATATCATTGCGTCCGGGACGGCAAGGCCTAACTTGGGGTATTTTTATTTTTTTTATAGGATGTGCAGTGACCTAATTAACAATTTAAAATGGCCGCCAATTGATTAATATTTGCCTTCTATTACCGTGGCTTGTTTATTTTTAAATCGACAACATTGTGCCATATATCATTGCGTCCGGGACGGCAAGGCCTAACTTGGGGTATTTTTTATTTTTTTTATAGGATGTGCAGTGACCTAATTAACAATTTAAAATGGCCGCCAATTGATTAATATTTGCCTTCTATTACCGTGGCTTGTTTATTTTTAAATCGACAACATTGTGCCATATATCATTGCGTCCGGGACGGCAAGGCCTAACTTGGGGTATTTTTTATTTTTTTTATAGGATGTGCAGTGACCTAATTAACAATTTAAAATGGCCGCCAATTGATTAATATTTGCCTTCTATTACCGTGGCTTGTTTATTTTTAAATCGACAACATTGTGCCATATATCATTGCGTCCGGGACGGCAAGGCCTAACTTGGGGTATTTTTTATTTTTTTATAGGATGTGTCGTGACGTAATTAACAATGTAGTCACTGGAGGGTCTTCTCCGTGATTATTTATTGTATTTTGTGTAGGCATTTGTTTTTTGTTATTCTTTTATGTAAGCTTCATTACTCTTGTGTAATTTTATCTTTTTTATATTTTCAGATTTCTGCAGTATGTACCTGACGAGATGCAGCGAAATATGCCAGGCAATAAATCGCGCAATCTATTGTTTGTGTCTTCGTTATTCAAATTTATAGAAACTCACCACAGGAAGGTGTGCATCTGAATTGTTTTATCAAATTGACACAGGCTGTGGCAAAGGTGTGACAATCAGAATCTTGAATGTCACAGGAAATGGTTAAAGAAAGAGTGTCACACGTGATGGCCATTCTTTGGTTAATTGCTTTTTGTGTTTCACAACTAATTTTTTTTAATATATTAAATTATTAGTAAGAGTACTTTCCTGTATTAGCATGCCTGGTTCGTTGGCATGAACGAGACTCCTCACTTCTCTCAGGTGTATAACGCAGGTGTATAATATAATTTAGTATTAGGATCCAGAACACCAAAGACCGAGATTTGTGGAAAGCCATGAACGCCTACGCCAGCCGGCACTTGATGATGATTATTATTAGTATTTGCATATACAGAGAATATTTTAAAATGGGGTTTCTACTTATGATTTGTAACAGGAAAGTAAAGGTAATATTCCTCTTTTGATAGAATGTCGAGAGGAATGAGAGGATCAACTTCATTGCACCAGGTTTGCTCAGTCTCTTTCCACACAGCGGCCTGGCGAAAGCATCGTATAAAGCACAAGAGTCTCAGAGTCTCTGACAAAGATGCACTTGACTTATAAGACTTTTTGTTATGATGTGCTGTGACCTAATTGCTAGTTAAAAATAGCTGCATATTTATTATATTAATTAAATGTCATGTGGAATGTTCGTCGTTAGTGAAAGAACAATTCATGAAAATGTATCATATTGTCTTATTCTTAATGTACTAACTGCATTGCGACAGCTTTCTTTTGTTGATTAAATATTATAAACATTAATGTAAGTAACTAAGTTTGTGACTGTTGCACAAATTAAGCAGCAGTTAATTAATTATTAAGATATTAAATAATAAAAAAATTAAAATATTAAATAATTAACTGTTCACTAAAAATTGATTTCTATTTCTACTTCTGCTCTACAATTACAGTAATTACAGCACACTGTTCTGTATCTAATTGTCAGCAATTAATAATTAAATACTAACTTATTTATAACATATAACTTATTTTACAGTACTGCATTTAAATGTAAATAATTAAGTGCTGTAGCGCAGCTTAGAAAAAAAGTACTCCTTACTAAACTGTAACACCTTACAAGTTTACAGAAGGGTCTGAAAACTGGCTTTCAAAATTATTTTCAGTCATGTAAACTGTTGAAATATTATGCAAGTACACAGATACATTACTGCTACACATGACACTTGTATTCTGTTTAATGTTAGTACTTAAATTACCAGTTCTAATTTAATAAATAAATATAGGTCCGCTAAAGTTTAGTACTATTGTATGGTATGGGCGCCGCCATCTTGAATTTTGTCTTATCAAGGCGGTGTCACGAAATATTTTGTCCTGATCGTGTGCAAACACCTGCAATGTTGAAACTCTTCATATTTATGTAAAATTGAACGGGGGATTCAAATATGCACGAAAAAATGAATTAATCTTTCATAGTCACGAGTTATAAGACAAATTACCTTACTAATCGTGAAAAGAACCTAATAGAATCCACATAAATCGTTTTTATGGTGTAATATTTTGGCGGCTAGCTTGCAGAACCACTTCTAAATATATGAGAATAACTTCCCCTTTGATCGTACCACACTGCTTTCGTTTTTTTTGTTCTTTTAGCAGTCCATGTCAAACCGGAAGTGATCGTTCGAGGACGCAGGAAAAAGTTCGCAAAATTACACAAAAAAAAGTGAAGAGCTTAAAAAAAGGGCGATAATTCTGAAATAGCTACTACTACTACTACTACTACTACTACTACTTCATCAAGTAAGTAAGTAGCCGCATGAGCCAAACTTCCCAAACTGAGGCAAGACATTTTCTTTCACAAGTACAAGTTTAACTTCCTAAAAAGCAGTTACTAACACATATTAGCATTATTCCTAATATATAATTTTATATATATATATATATATATATATATATTGTACACTTTTTGATGTTTTTGATTCCAATACTTCTGAATTGTCTACTCTTGGCAGAACATTGCCATTCCATTCTTATGATCTCTTAGTTTGATTTATCGTAAATTTACGAAGGTGCTTAGGTGCTGTCAATCAGGTTTTCTGCGCAGCTGTTGCAGTCCTTCTTCATCTTGGTTGTTCGCTCGTGGACCTCCACGAATACAGTTAGTTAATGCCAGTAATGTCTCTAATAAAAGCTGTAGTTAGTTTCAGATTCGCTACATTCCTGTAAAGTTTTGGTGACATGAAATTGGTTGATGCCATGTTTGTTTACTTCCATTCATTAGAACTTACTCGAAGTGTACTGTAGGTAGTTAGTTAGTTAGTTAAAGTTAGTTAGATAGAAGAGAAGGCTGTCTGACTTATAAACTTATGTCTTATTAAGCATCTAGCGAACCTATCTTAAACTTAAACTGTGATATTAGAACATTATATTACTACAGGTGATATTTCAACGTAATTTAATTACTTCCACATCATTACGTACGCAACTGTTCTAGTTCACTACTACTCTAGTATGGTTTATAGTTTATATATATTTTATTAATAAATTATATTGTTTACATGCTCCTCTTGGTACTGTTTCTTGTACTGCCTATAGTAAGTTAGTAAGTATTTGCCAAACTCTTCAACTACTTTATTTAATCTGTGTTCATATTTCTAAACTATAATCTGCTGTGATATTTGTACATTGTCCAGTATGCTTTCTTGTAGTTCGAGAGGGTGCTGCTTTCACTTACATAATTTTTTTATTTTGGGCATATCCTTTTAAGGCCGGCTGCCTGGCCGAGGGGTTAGCAGCTTTCTCTGTTAATCCTGAATACTATCATAGTCAATCATCAATGTGAGTGGACAAGAATTAGAAGTGGTTCGAGTCACGCTAGTGACTTATGAGAGTATGCAGCCGGTCGCTCAGAAAGTCGTGGCGTGCTGATGAGCGTAATCTAGCCTAGGAAGCAACATACAGCTGACAGATGCTGGTGTTGACCGCAATATCCTGAAACAGGATGGAAACGTGGGGAAAAAAAATATCCTTTTAAGGACATCACTGTCAACGCCAGCATTTTACTGCTGTTGTTGATGTCTTGTCGAGTTTACGTTCAGTAGTTTGCCATTGCTTTCTGAACGACCAGCTCCCATACCAATTCATTAAACGAAGTGACTATTCATACCCCGACTATGAATAAATTATATCCCTTTATTCATAGTGGAACTTTCCCGGCTGGTCATGTGATTTGCCAAGTCATGTGACTTAACGTATGTGACATCATCGGGACATGTAAGTGGCTATATTATACATTTTTGTTGATTCCAAATCGTAACCTCAGTAGCATAGTGGTAAGTGTCTCCGCCTGGTACGTGGGTTCTCGAGGTTCGATTCCCAACAGGACACTGTTTTTTTTTTAAATTCTTCAGCAATTAATTGTGTGAAAGCGACTTTTTAATAAACAAATATTAGGAACTAAAGAAGTAAGCAGGCACAGTGCAGAATGTGGCTTAGATATTAACATCCAAAAAACAAAAAAACTATGATAATTAGCAGTGAAAATGAAAGGTCATCAATGAACATCACAGTAAATGGGCAGATACTAGAACAAGTAACGTAGACAACGATACAAGTGGGAGGATAACATCAAGAGATAGACTAGCATCAGCCTAACAGAATGTACAGTCAGGGCAAGAGACAGACAGTGTTGGAGATCCATTGCAGCCAAACTTCATTGCAGAGACGGCACATGATTGATTGATTGAATGTCTTTCAACACATCTTTCTCGTATCTCTGTCTCTCACACTATCTTCGTTATCTATCTCTCTCCTCTCTCTTTTCAACCTGCTTCACATATACCAGGTTTTCCTGCACTTTATATGCATAGCATTTCCTTGTTTATTTGTTAATTCATGAGGCCAGTCAGTCAAAAGCCTGGTGTTTAAATTGCCTATTCATGTCTCTCTGAGGCGACACATATTCTTGTCTAAATAGTAGGAAATAGTAGGTCGGTAACGTAAACAAAGATGGATGCCTGTAAACAGTAAGTGTACAGAAACGCAAGTTAACAATTCTTGAACTCGCCTGGGGACACAATTATTTGTATGGGGATACCAATCTGGAAAATTATTCTTGATATTTAAACAGCCATACTTCAACTATGTATAAAGTATCTGTTTATTCATACTTCACTATGTATAAAGTATCCGTTTATTCATACTTCTGCTATGTATAAACTCTCCCTTCGTTAAAACCCAACGCAACGTGATCTACTGCCAAATCATGCGCTGCTGTGTTTTGAACACGGGTAGCGGGATTACGAAACACGTCCATAACCCGTTCACCACGGAGACTGGGACTTACATAATTAAAAGCTCATTTTCTACAGTTAGAAAGACTGGCCAGTGGTCACTGCCACCAAGTTGTTTCCCAACAGTTTATGATGTTCCACTCCAGGTATGGTGAATGAAAAGCCAGGTCAGCTGTAGTTGTAGTGTGCCATGATCTCGAGTTGATGGTGTATATGGTCAGGCGGATTGTTAATCAAGATGAATCTGTTCTCATCCTGCCAGTCTTCCAGTCTCTCTGCTCTCTAGTACATGTGATCGTAGCCCCAGCTCTGCTAGTAGCTGTTGAAATTGCCACACACAATCATTTTTTCTTTTAATGGTAAGGTAATGTGTCCAGTGCCTGTGACTGTGAGCGGTCACTTGGACAGTAGTAATTGATCAGATGTAGATCTGTATTGTCTGTCTTAAGTTTTATTGTCTGAAACTCAGCCCCTTCCATGTAAGTTTACATTTGGGAAGCAGTGATGTTATTTTTTACATGAGTCATCCTATTCTTTCGTCTGTACTTTCGGTCAGATTGGTAACACTAGTAGCCTGTGATTTTGAAGGCTATGTTTTCATTGAGGTGAGTTTCATGCAAGCAACATACATTTACTTGTTCTTGATTCAAGATGTTTTGTAGCTCTTTTTTTCCGTTGCTGACTCCCTCCGCATTCCAGTTCATTATTTTCAGTCTTTGTTACAACTAGACACTCTATTCTCATGACCCCTGGTTCCACAGGACATCTGAGGACCTCCAGTCATTTTAGCTGCACCTTTTCGAGGCATAGGGCCTGGTACTGCATCTGCCTGGGGGTCCATAGCAGGGCGAGCACCATAACTTTTTGCAGTAATCGACATGTTTCATCGCGTGATTGCATGTCATCCTGATTTCTGTCGTGCACCTCCTAGCTGGTAGCCTCCATCTTTAGCACCTTACCATTGCTAGATTAGACTGGTCTTCCTCGAGTTTAGATGTGTATGTGTGTACACTGGCTTTACAGTGCCAGAGGCTCTCTGTCACCCCTCTGTTAATTAAAACAGTTCTGCCATGTAAAGGCCAGGAGTTGGACTTTTGCTGCCAGAGGTGATGAATGCACAACTCGTGGGGGTATTTTGCAATGTTGGGTGCTCACCCCACTTATAACAGCAGTTTAGAACCACTGAGTGAACTAAAAAAGACAGTTAAATTCATACAAGAAACAGCATTGCAGTTATAGACATATTTCATGCGAACAAAAGAAGCAGAAGAAGTAGAGAATAAATACTAAGTGAATGAAAGAAGAAGAATACAAGAGATAGCAGTGCAGATATAGATAATTTCAAGTAAAGAAAGAAGATGATATAAAATGTGCTTATCTGCCCCCCAGAGTGGTGCTAGCAAGCTGATTGATAAGGTTCATATGCCTGTTTGTCAGACTTGTTCAGAAAGAAAACCTAGCCCTGGGTAGGTAGAGCCTGTAACCTTGGATAGAAGCAAATCTTACACAAATGCATGCTAAAGTCAGTCACTGGGACCTGTAAGGTGCATAACTAGGTGTGATGAACTTCCATCAAAAGAGGAGCAAAGAATAAAAAGAATGGGAACTAGTTACTCCACTTTACAAGTTCATGACCCGGTACATATGAATTCCTACCACTCGTGAACTCAGACAACAGTATCAGCTGTGGAATTATCTTTACCATTTTCTGTTTCATTTAATTTACTCTAATTATGAGCTCTTTATTTTTTTGTGCTTTGATAATTTATATTATTTTTCTTTTCAGATTTTAAAAATGCAGGAAGAATGAAATTTAAACTGCATCAAAACTTTCAAAGCATTTAACAGTAAAGCATTTCTTCATACAAGTAATCTCAGACTGAACAACAAATGGAGGGATCACTAGAGACCGCTAGACCAGTAGTACTTGAGGCTTTAGCTCAGGCTTGCAGTCAGAATGCAGATATTTTAAAACCAGCAGAACAGAAGCTTCAACAAGTGGGAAACTGAACCTGGCTTCTATTCCATTTTAACTGTAAATATGTTATTTTTTCTTCTTCTAAGTTTATCCAGTTCCCAAGTTTGTTCTAAACACCTTGAAGTTTAATTTCTTTCTTTCTTTCTTTCTTTCTTTCTTTCTTTCTTTCTTTCTTTCTTTCTTTCTTTCTTTCTTTCTTTCTTTCTTTACATCATGTTTTTTTATTCTATTACTACAACTTTTTAAAATTGCCTATAAATGTCTGCTAATATGCTGCGTTAGCATGATGTAGTGTTTTTTTCTTCCTCTGCCTCTTGTTCTTCTCTTCATCATTGTCCTCATTCTACTCCTACTATGACTTCATCTTCTGGACCAGTGTTCTCAAACCTTTTTTGGCCCATGCACCCCTTCACCATATGTTCAGAATCCTATACTTTACCTGGGTTGCCACAGGGATCTGCCTTGTCCCCAGTGCTCTTTAATTTCTACACCAGCAAAATTGCAGCTATTGAGACACCAGGTGTGGGTAGAATCTTGACATTTGCAGATGATGTGCTGGTGTAGTGACAGGGCCAGTTTGGTGAAAGACTTACAGGTGGCAGTAAATGGGGTGGCAGACTGGTGCAGGGACGCAGGGGCCATTATACACCCAGACAAGGCATCGGTTGTGTGGTACTCCCTGGATACTGGATCGTTAAGGCAGATGTCCCAGGTATTATGTTGAATGGATGTCCTCTTAGGTGAGAGAGTAAATTGAAGTACTTTGGTATCACCTTTGACAGGTGTTTGTCTTTTAAGGATCATGTAGAGGCTTTGGTGGTGAAGGCTGGTAGGGGACTTAATGCATTGAGGGCTATGGCAGCAACCGGGGTAGATCAGAGGATGCTGTACTGGCTCTTTCAGCAGTTAATAATTTCTGTCATTGGGTATGGTTTGGGGCTGCTGACAGTATCAAAGGGCCAGCTTAAAAGGTTGGAGCGCATACAGAATGCTGCCATGCGGTTGATCTTGGGGTGTGCAAAAAACACACCGATTATATGGTGGCATATCCTGGCACTACCAACAATGGCTGATAGGCATAGGATCCTTCAGCCAAATGGTACCTGAGAGTTCCTGCAGATAGGGATCACCTGCTGCATCCAGCCATGGATATAGTCAAAGGGTCATAGACTAAGTCGAGGTAGGTCCAGGATGGCACAGGCAGAACTTTCTACGTCAGGTGTGTGATCTAGAGACCATCAATCGTGGAAGAGAGTGGGTTGAAGTTCCGGAAGACATGACGGACTGGCACAATGTAATAATAACAGCTGATCCAGAGTAACACACATCAAGGTGACATAATCATCTACACCGAGAGGTCAGTGGTGAGAAACAGACGCAGTGGTTGGGGCTTTATTGCAAAGGCTAATGGACGAGTCTTGAAAAAGGAGAGTCTGGCATATGAGACTACGACCTCCAGTATGAGAATGGAGGTGGAGGCAGTAACAGCGGCATTCCGTTGGCTAGAGGAGACTACTGCAACACACGTTATATTCATTACGGATTCAAAGAAAATGCTTAGTAAGGTGGAGAAAGGAATGTTTCATGTGGAATGGCTCTCATCGCTTCAGAGGTCGCAGATTGTGAGAATTGTGTGGATATTTTGCCCTGCCATACAGGGGTGTAGGGGAATGAACAGGCTGATAGGCTAGCAGGGAATGCACCTCTTGGCGGCAGATTTCCTATGGACAAGGGGGAGGTGGTCATGCGCTTGTGGGACCAGGTGGAGAAGGTAGAGGAACAGATTGAGAACCCACATGTGGAAAGAATAAGATTGTGGGGGATCAGCAGGGGTTCTGGAAGAATCTCAAAACTGAGAGGGAAGACCAGGAGAACTTTTAATCAGATAGCGGTGGGAACGATTAGCAGTGTGACTCTTCCCTGGCTGTTGAACAAGGGGACGGAGCACATTTGAGAATGTCCTGAGTGCAGTGATGTCGGTTCTTAACTCAACTCATGTTCAGAATGTTATCCCCCCCCCCCCCTCCCATCCTCGTATTTCCTCCCTTTAATCTCTTTTTCTCCCCCCCCCCCCCCCCCCCCCCCACACACACACAGTATACGTTAAAATGGATGCTAAATTTAATAACACGTACTAGATCAAGTCTAGACGTCAACGCGATCTTGATATAACCTCATTTCCCCCCCCCCCCCTCCCCCCAGACACCCTAAAAATCCCCCTTTCCCGGGGAAGGAGGGGATTCCCCACAGGTTGAGAACCACTGTTCTAGACCTTAATGTTGGATAGACCATCAATAGGCTTTCAACCTTCTCATGCCAAACCTTCCTATACTTGGCTATCATTTTCCTTGTTTATTCTCATTAATTTTTTCTTTGTCATTTGAATTTTCAAGAGTGATAATTGTTGATTTATCAAGCATGCAATTTTTGGTAAGAGATAGGACAAAAAGGTAAACTGCTTCAGATTTCCGGACTGTGTAATAGTTTTTCTTTGCTGCTTCTTTCTCATCTTCTTCTTCTGCTGCTGCCTTTTCTTATTCTGTTTCTTCCGCTTCTTTGTCTTCATCATCTTCCCCATCTTCACTTCTTCTTTGTCCCATACGCTTTTGTGCGCTTAAAGTATGCATCACATTTAGTTTTATAATCACATTTTAAATAAGTTATAGTTTTTTTCCCCCGCATATCCTTTACAGTACTTCGCTGTCAACTCCAGCATTTTACCGCTGTTGTTGATTTCTTGGTAAGATTACGCTCAGTAGTTTGCCATTGCTTTCTGAGTGGCTGGCTCACTTATCCCATAAGTTACCAACGCGGCGAGAACCGCTTCCAATTCTCGCGGACTTCGTTACCCTACATAGATAAACAGGATTACGGAGAAAGTTGTTTGACCTTTAGGTCAGGGAGACCGGCAAGTTGTAGTTAGTTTAGATAAATATGTTATGATGTTATACTGAACTATTTATTGTGTGAAGTGTCAAGCTTACATTTATGTGTTCCGTTTTGTTTTCAAGGATATATTCTGCAACCACACAATTGATGCAAATGTGCGATGGTTGGCAGCTCTCTATTGCAAAAATGGTATTGAGAGATACTGGAGAAAGACTGCCCCAAAGTAAGATACATATGTTTAGCTAAATTAGTAGCTTAGTATTCATCATCATCATCATCAAGTGCCTTGTCGACTAACAATTGAGTTCATGCTTCTCCACGTTTTGTGATCTCCAACAGCATATATCAGTTCAGGAGCTGACATCTTTTTTAAAAATCTCTTATGATAGAAATTTATTGTATAAAATGCTCTTCATTTTATTATCGTATTCAGTTTTTTATTTCCATTATACATCTTCCAGCCGATGTTATCCTTATGCTTAGATACTTGAAATTCTGTAAAATAGAAAAGTAAAGTGTAGCACTATTTTACATGCATTACGTGTAATGATAATATGGTTATAGCTTAAATTTTTATAGGCAAGTTGCCATTCTTTGGGTGATGTGGTGTAGTGTGGTCACCTAAAGGTGAGAGAGTTATTCACACAAAAGTAGTGACAATTAGCCTACCCCAAGAAAGGTCTATCCACTGAAGGAGATAGAAGTGGCTTGTTGGTTGATAGGATGTATGAAGATACTGGTCCCAGAGATAATCTAAACTCCGTACAGTGGGCAGGTTGAGGAGGGTTAAAGCAAACAGCAACAACTTTATTCAAAGGCCGGGGACTTAATTATTCCTGCTATGCATAACCTGCAAGAGAAAATGGACCCCACAGTCCCCTTTCGTACAACAGAATGATAAGTTTTTACATTTAGGCATGATTCCTTTCTTTGATCACTATTATTTCTGTTTTCCTGTTATTCAGGATAATCATTTCACTTTCTACTGACTGTATAATGAGTGCAAATTGGGGGACTGTACACTTTCCTGTATGCACTGAAATATTCCTAAATGGTTATTGATTCTTGTATCACATGTTTGCTGCCAATATGTGTTCTTTATTATTCACATGTCTTTTTTCCCAATGTTAAATTGTTCTAGAAGATTATTTCCTCATGTTTGACACTGTCAAAATGCTTTTGTTTAGTCTGTGAACAATAAACACAGATCTGTTTTTAACTTCTATAGCTCTTTCTAATAGTATCTTGAAAATGTAATATTTGGTCCTTTCACTCTACAAATTGACATTGTTCAACACTAATTTCTGGTTTAATCTTTGTTTCTTACTCTTCTCACTATTATTCTCATTAACAGCTTTGCTATATGAAGTATAACATTGATTTGCGATGGTATTCATATTCTGAAATACTCGTTTCTTTTTTTTGGACAGAGCTGTAAATTTGAATAACGAAGACACAAACAATAGATTGCATGATTTATTGCCTGGTATATTTCGCTGCATCTCGTCAGGTACATACTGCAGAAATCACACAACTTACGTGAATTAACTAGATAAATCCTTCAAGTTGAAATATACACATATTCGCACAGTAATGTCAATTATCTCCCACGGTAATTTTAAGCTGACTAACATGTCTTTCTGTTTGCACAATTCTGGCTTGCGTTGATTGATCATAATTGCTTCTGCAAACTTTAACAAGCGAGTATTTTGTGTGTTAAACAACACGCTAAAGGCAGTGTCTCTGTCCACCACATGGCCGCTTTCGATAATGTGCCTACCAATTGAAGACGCCGGGAGCTTCCGGTGTGTCAGCCCCACGAGGCTAGCATCTCCTGTGTGTTGTATCTTGTTGACCCATTGAGGTATGTGTTCTGACACTGACGAGATGCAGCGAAATATGCCAGGCAATAAATCGTGCAATCTATTGTTTGTGTCTTCATTATTCAAATTCACTACGGGAAAACATTGTTTTGAATTTCTTGAAAGAGCTGTAAATATAGGTTGTAATATGTCGTTAAATATGTACCCACTATTATAGATATCATTTAGAAATTTTTGAAATATTTAAATACCAGAATCTCTCAAGGTTAAGTTTCCCTCAACATAATGTTGTCTTGTCTAGACGTCTTTCATTGTTTCATGTGATGTAGTGCATCCTCAACATCTTTGGCAAGTTTTGGTGGACCTTCACCATTGCCTTTCATATTTGCACTCATTCTCTTATCATCATGATACTATTTTGTCCCATTAATCCTTTTATTTGAAACATCCAGCCATTAATAGGCTACAAGCACAGAAGAGACAGAATTAAATTATAATAATGAATAATTCATCTAACCTGAAAATAACTGTAATATGTCTGTCTCTGGACTCTTTTTGTTTGTGCGTGTGTCTGTTCTCACTCACTTTGAACTCAAGTGTAGTCCATACACACTACTTCTAGTAGCACTGGACTGTATTTTCCATGTGGATTAGCATTCCCTATTACCAGTGTCCCTCACCATCAGGCGAACTCACTCCGACTTCAGGGGTACTTGTAATTTACATCCCCAAGTCAAGGACAAGAAGTCAACGTTTTAGTCAAACTGTGACAGTTATCTCGCCATTCCACATTTTTCACACTCTCTATGGTGGTCGTGATAGGTCATAGCTGTACTTGCATGTTTGGTAATTATGACAGTCAACGCAAGCCAGAATTGTGCTAAACAGAAAGACATGTTAGTCAGCTTAAAATTACTGTGGTAGATAATTGACATTACTGTGCGAATATGTGTATATTTCAACTTGAAGGATTTATCTAGTTAATTCACGTAAGTTGTGTGATTTCTGCAGTATGTACCTGACGAGATGCGGCGAAATATGCCAGGCAATAAATCGTGCAATCTATTGTTTGTGTCTTCGTTATTCAAATTATGACAGTTTCAACCGGCCACATTTTTTGCATTGTTACAGTTAAGAACATGAGAATTGTTAGGTTTTATACCTCGTTGTGGTAGAAGATATTTATTCTGAAATCATTTGAGGTGTTTCCTCATAGTTTCTACGATCCCTGCATTTTGAAATGTTTAACAGTATAATCAGTGCTTTTGTGGGAAGGAAATTAAACAGTGCTCAACATTGTCTGTCTTGCCATAAATAGCAATGAAACAAATAATAACAATAATTGTATGCATATGACAGGCAGTGTGTACCTTATTTATTGAAACACCCTGTATCATATTCCCCCAATTGCTAAACACAATCAGTTTGATAAACAATATGTTAAACATTCTTTATGTTCATAATTCATTTCAGTGCAATACGTGAGGAAGAGAAAGAAGCTATCAAAAGGAGATTGGTATCTGATTTTACAGAACCGGTTCCACAGGTGAGCATATAATCAAAATGAAGTAAATATGTTTTTAAACCATTACAATTCTTCTTCTCTGCGTTCATCCGGAGTGTTTTTTCAGATGTGATTGCGGTGTGTCTCGTTATGCACCCTGGGTCGAAACCCTTAGGCCAACACATCCGACCTTTAGCGTGCAATTTTGACCAGGTTAGCATTCCTGGGAGAGACTCACTTTTGTGGTACTGTCCACATCCCAGTTGGTCAAGTTGGAATGGTCGAAGACTTCACGGGCTTCCCTCAAAGGAAGGCAGGGACAGTCCATGGCATTTTCCGCCATCCAGGGTGACTTCCATAATTGCAGAGCCGACACATAGCGCCCTGGTGCTGGGCTCACCAAGGGAATCGTCACGTCCTGCTCATGGCTGCTTTAATTCCTCACTTCAATATATTGGGCATTTCGTTCGCTCCATGCCGTTCCCACACAAACCAGACAGGTCTGCAGACGGTATCCACTTAGCGAGTTTTCGAATCGGACATGTGCTTGTCATTGTGCCCGTCAGAGCTGTTCCAGGCACAACGGACATTCAGAAAACTGCCTAGTCAGAGCTGTTCCAAACAAGAGTGGCATTCAGAAACTAGGTAGTCAGAGCTGTTCCTAGCACGAGAGACATTCGGACGAGACATTTCACTCGGACGTAAATGCGTAGTGCCAATTTTTATTTTGCCACCCGTAGGACGGCCTTCTGACTTCAGCGAGCATTTTTATTGAGGTTAGCCTTCCTCGGGTTTCGAGGCACGTTAGACGTTGTTGTGATGTCGCTTTCATCTCAGCTGGTCCATATAGAACGGTCAAAGACATCACAGTAAACCCTCAAGGGAAGGCAGGGGCAGACCAAGGGCGTTCCCCGCTATCCAAGGAGGCTTCCATTATTGCAGAGCCGGCACATACTGCTCTGAGACTGGGCTCACCCAAGGAATTGCCACATCCTGCTCACAGTTGCTTTGATTCCTCACTTCCATGTATTGGGCATTTCGTTTGCCACTGGTCGCTCAAGCACAAACCAGGAACGGACAGTCTGCGGACGACATCCACTAGGTAAGCTTTCACTTCGGACTTCAGACTACGCAATGGATTTGCTAGCCGTGCGTTCCATTTCCTGTTATTGAGACGTTTTTCCACCTTTGTCTACACTCTCTATGAGTTAGATACAGACAGTTTTCGTAACCATTTCATTCGACTGGGGACTTCTTCTACCTTTTAGTATTCACTCACGAGGTAGACTACATGTGCTGCCGGCTCAGCACCTTACCTCCGTGCAGCAGTGAGTGAGAAATGGCCAGGCCCTCATATCCCCCAGCTGAGAGCCTTCGGACAAGTATCTGAACTGGGCATGTAGGGTGCTCAGTATCTCACCTCCATTTTTCGGAAGGTGAGATCGGCCCGGCTCTCACATCCGAGGGTTTAAGGCTTAGAGGCGTTCATCCTCAACCCTCGACAGAGAGCCTTAAAGTATGTGTCAGGACCAAGAACTTCTGCCTTCATGCGCCTGATTTAAACTTTTGACTGCTATCCTCAGTTTACCTGCAGAGCAGCAGGTTGTGTCTCGTTTAAGTCTGGCCCCTATCCCATAAACTGTCCGATATATAGTTTTCATCTATCGACAAGCACATGGGGTCAGTGGGACACGCAAGCTCTCCCACCACGGCAAGGTGGAGACACATCGGGGGAGCCATTACAATTGTATTTGTTTAACATTGCAGCTGGCTGTGATAACTCACAATAACTTGATACTTTTGAGATTTGTTTTCCTTATTTCTGTAGATTACTACATCTTGACTCACAAAATAATACTGATGAAAATAGTTTTTAGTAGAATGTTTTCACAGATGTCTATCTGAAATAATCTGCAGTGTAAATATATTTAAGTACAAACTGTTATTTCACTCTCAGGTTGAAAATTACTTCCAAAAATGCTTTTTTTTTGCTTGGATTTTAGCCATATGATGTTTGAATTAAACATTTATCAGAGGATAATTTACTGAAATTATTTTGCTTAAATGTGTACATTTGCCCTGACAAAATTATTATAGTATGTCCAGAAATGAATATGTCTTTGATAGGTCCAAAAGCAACTCAAATCATGAAAAGCGGCGACATTTCTTTGATGTTTTGATGATAAACTAGTGATTTCTCGCTAACAAACTTGTTTTACAGTAATACCAATGCTATCAGTTTGGATGACAAACACAAGGTGTATCCAGATTCGTATGGGAGTGGGTGCATTGTCTGCTCTGCTGAGACGGAACATGATTACATGTTTTGCACGACGAATATAGCTGTGAATGTCTCTGTAGTGGGCTTCCTTCTTAACAGTCAAGATGTTGGTCCTCTTTTCATTGAAGTTTATAGAATGATTCGTATGTTCGTGTGTTGTCCCCTCATTTGACAGCGTGTTTCTTCTCACGTTTCTTGTTATACCACAATATGTCAGTTCCCACCGCAATATTACTCTTCTGATGGTATTCAATGCCTTTAGTGTGTGTTTTTTTATTTCAATACCATTTGTTTGTCACAGCTGAGGGCTTGCGGAATTGAAAATTCATCACTGTGGAATACAAACTGTTTGAAAATACAAACTGCCATTGACATAGTGCTGATGCTGTAATGTTTAGGACCTGCAATTTGTCTGAACAGTTGGAGCAAAATATCCCAGTAAGTGTGCACGTGGATTAAGTTCTGCGATCTGCCCAGACCTTAATCTGTGTTGGACGATTCCAGTAGGTTGATGGCTGCTCTCGGATGCATACAATTCAATCCATCCTTTCTCCAATAGTCATCCTCCTCTTTCAACACATGGTCCTCACATTTTTTCCCACTAGCTTTTATCAATATTTAATAGCGCGGACTGGGTTAGTATCTTGACGTCAGACAATTTGAATTTAGTATTGTCAGCTGCCACCTGTCCTTTAATTTTAGCCCACACAAGTTCTATAGAGGTAAAGTGAGAATGGTACGGCGGAAGTCTCAAGCACCCATGACGATGCTCTTCTATCAAATTGTCGATTTGATATTTCTTGCTTTTTTGGCGCCTGTTTTGCAAGGGACAACAATTCTAGTTAGAAATACGTTTCTGGAAATGGTATGTTTTCCATTCGGAGCCATATCTTTATTGCTCCCTTTGTGCTTGATGCTGTAGGTATTTTGTCTTCTTGAGCAACAACATTGATATCATGCATTGTCCATAATTGGACATGACGGTCTATCAAGGGATGGAAACACAGTATTCTCGAGCCAATCTCTAAATACATTACCATTCATCTTATGGTAATCCCTATTGTCTGTATGCTTTGATACGAACACGAGCCCAGCATTCTATTGTAAGCCATTATGCGTATTACCAGCATGGGCCATGACCAAAAGCTGTCCTATACTACTGGGCACATATCGCTTTATCTGTCCATCCACTGATTGCCATTCCTTATCACTTGTGTGGTGCGCATTGATCCACATTTCATCCAAACACACTATGCCATAATTTTCTTTGCGCATTTCCCTTATTTCACATAGGTATCTGCTTTTCAATGTGGTTGCTCGCAAAGAATATTTCTGCCGCCCTTGTACTTTCTAAAAGTGAATATAATGCCCTTATAATTTTCCACAAAGTTGTTTTGGATAGCTCTGTGTTATTGTTCTTTCTCAACCAAACCCTAAGTTTTCTTACAGTCACTGTTTATTTGGCATTTTTATAATGCTGGATAATCCTGGATATAAAATCCAAACTTTTTATAATTTTAGGAGTCTCCGTGGTGAAGTGGTCAAGCCATTTGACTTGGGCTCCAAAGGTTGTGGGTTCGATTCCGGGCCGCATCCTACGGTTCACGAGTTAAATTGGTCATCGCTAGAGCTGCGGAGTTCGTGCTTTGTGCGATGCTTTCCGTGCTGCGGAAAGAGACAGAGACATGTGGGATAGAACCCGGTGCAATGAAGTCGACCCTGTCGACTTTTAAGCAACTTTTAAAAGCATTTTTATAATAGCTCGCCTTATGACATCCTTGTCAAAGCTGTCTACAATAACCTTTCTACCTACCGTTTGGGTATTGCGTGGTGGTTTAATTCCAGATTCTTGCATCCATCGACGAAATGACCGTTTACTCAAACCCAATGCATGCACTGTTCTTTTTTCTGAATTTGTAATAGTATAAAACAGTTTCCTGCGATCTGTTTCTTGACAAAAATTCAACTTCATAGCGATGCTTTGAATTTCACATTCAATCCCATTGAAAAATATTCACACATTTCAATGTTAGTGATAAGTGGTAAGATTTAAAAAAACAAAAAACATATTAATCAGGTTTCATGAAATAACCCACATTTTGAGACACCTCTGAACAATCCCAGTTTAAACAACGTGGGGTTCTTGGAAGGCCAATCCCGTGAAACACGTAAAATATTCAACATTGAATGCTGATTGTCTGGCTTCGCTGTAATACATTTCTTCTTCTTCTGCGTTCATCCGGAGTTTTTTTTCCGGACGTGACTGCGTTGTGCCTGTTTACAGCAGAGCTGCATTCTTGCGCCGTTAGGCAGACACATCCGACTTCTGTGGGCATTTGTTGACCAGGTTAACCTTCCCAGGGGTTTCTTAGGACGTTTCTGTAATACATTTAAAATTATGAACTTCATCTCTGACCCGTAAATTATATACAGCATATAAACAAACTTTGAAACCTGCTGTAAAATCTCCAGAACAAAAATTTGTTTGTTGGGTGGACATAATGATATGGTTATATGCTAAATCTCATCAGTTTCCTTCAGTTGGTTACTGAGATATGGAATTTTATATTGGGGCAGACAAAAGTAAACACACTATAGCAAATAAATCCCATCCTTGGGATGCTCAGAATATTTCCTTTGGATGGAATCTGTAGAGGAAGTTATTAGAGGAAGTTAACTTTTCACAAATTCACGTTCGTCTCTGAATTAGAGAGCTGTATAACTATCAGTGACACACTTCTCAAAAAGATGAATGATAACATTATTGTACCAAAGTAATTTTATATTTTCAATTAGCTCCAAAAGTATGAGTTTTAGCTCATAAACAATTGCTAAATTAATAAATTAAATCAGATGTGAAATGTATGTAGGCTCTCTTTGCTGTTTCATTCATGTATAGCATGAAATTCTGACCTATTCATATTTTGTCATTGTATGTGAGATGTGAATTGACATTCAGCTTATGCTTTAATTAGTTGCGACCATTTTGTAATTGTGATTACCATTGAAAGGTTTATTATTTCTGTATCTACAATCTTATATAGTAACATGTAATTTTCATCATTTTCTTTCTAGTTATACCATCATCAGGTTTTCTCAGTGTGTGTCCTGTCAAGCACCAGCAGCCTTTCCTCACCTCATGATTTGCTGGAATCTGTCTAGTTCTGTCATTAAGTTTGGCATTAGTGATTCTGTATACCCTTTTAGTCCTTCTGTTCTGCACAGGCACCAGTTAATGAATGTTTGTAGTTTATTATCAATTGTTTTAACATTCTCCGTGTTTCTGAACCATACAGCAATACAAATGTAACGTTAGAGTTAAATATACTAAGTTGGTACTTAGTTTAATTTCTTATGGTTTCCAGAAATGTTGTAGTGCTATGAAATTTTCTTGCCTTTTGTATTCTTATTTTAATATATCTGTCTCCAGTTGTTTCTACATTGCTACTTAAATAGGTGCCATATTCCATCTAAGTGAGGTTTAACTAAAAAAGATCTAATTATCATTTGCTTAGTTTCTCTTTATCTATGCATTTTTAGACCTAATTGTTGTAACCTCCTATCAAGTGTGTTTAGTTTATCTTGCATCTGATTTCATGTGTGGGACAGACGTGTATGTCGTCAGTCAATTCTAATCATCTAACTTCTCTGTCGGTGTCCACTGAATTCTAACTCTGGCAGTTGTTATTTTTGTTTTCATAATCCAGACTATAGTCTGTAAAAATAATAAAGATGAACAAAAACCACCCCTTCTTTTTCTTATTTCAGATGAATCTGTATGTTTTCTTACTTTAAGAACGCTACATTTCACGTCTTTATATGTTGCCTTCTTAACCCTTTACAGGGCAGACGTTTGTCTGTTTTGTAGCCCTGAATGGGCAAGAAGAATTTTGAGGTTCGGTAAAATTTCTGGTTACGTTAGTAAAATCATCACATAAAAGTGTTAGTCAACTGATTTTACTTAAATAAAAAACAAAATGAAGTAAAAAGCATGCAGAGTATTTTACTCATGTGAATGTTCCCGGTAATCCACACATGAACACAAATATTTACAAAATACAACATATTGTTTGTGATTGTCAGTCATTTATATGGCAATTTACAAACACATTTTCAGAATCAGAATCACTTTCTTTATAGATAATTGAAAGTCTCGGAAAGCCGAGAGATCGCGTTTTTACAATGCATAATAGTCACGGGCGCTTTCGGGTGGTTTGCCTGTTCGGGGGTATAAACGTTCCCGGGCGTTTTGCCCGGTAACAGGTTAAGTTAATGATTTTCCATAGGATCCCATAGTGCCTTGTGAATTTTCTAGCATATTGTTTGCCTTGTATATTTGTTAACATAAAACACACACTTCATATAATCACATATATTTATATCAGTTGTTGGTGAACAGCTTATGTGCTGTTACATATATTTATAGCATGGTCTTCTTATTTTATGGTTTGGGGGCTTTAAAAGCTAGTTCTGTAAAATACTAGCATGATATGTAAGTAAGTTACAAAACCTTGTTAAGCAAGGAAATAGGTGAAGTACAGAATTTTCATTGACATTAATATTTTTAAAAAAACTTAAGCTTATAATAATTAGCAATGCTGAGGAGAAACTAACAATGAATATCAGAGTTAACGGAGGTATATTAGAACAAGTAACAGGTTTCACCTATCTTGGACATGTAAGGGCAGAGGAAACAACAATTTTTCTTCTTTCGTTCGCTTGAAATATGTCTATAACTGCAATGTTGTCTCTTGTAAGAATGTAACTGTGTTTTTTAGTTCACTCCATAGAGTCCATAGAGTTTATCTTCCACTGTTGTCTCTCTAGGCCAGAAGGTTTGCCTAGATATGTTGTATTTTGGGCAGTCTTGGAGTATGTGCTCCGCTGTCTGCTACGCCAGTGCACATGGCTAATTCACCAATCTTGAATTTTGTATACATGTGGTTGCGTAATCTATTGCCTGTTCTGAGGCGCAGAATAATGTTCTGCTCTGTCCATAATTTGGAAGTCATCTTTAACAGGTTTTTGTGGCTTTCTGACTGATTTGATCATTCTTTTATTTTGGTGGTATGTAACGGGTACATCAGGCTGTTCTTCTTTTGTTCCTTCCTTAGCCAATCAATCAGCTCTGTCGTTTCCGGATATTCCACATTGGGATGGTATCCACTGTATGGTGACCTTATGCAGACTGCTAAGTTCAGAAAGTAGTGTCCTTAGTACTGGCAATTTCCCAGACAGGAGCGCATCGAGTACTGATTTTGCATCTGTCATTAGCACCACAGGTTGTTTACCATGGCTGGTATTTAGTAATTTCTCTGTTGCTATCTTGATTGCCTCAATTTCAGCATCGTAGTTATGGCAGTACTTTCCTGTTGGTACTCTGTCCGTGTCCCTAGTTTTATTTGGGTATTCTATGTACGTTCCCGCTCCTCCATTTCGAACAGCATTTTGTGCTGACCCATCTGTGTAGACTCGGATCCAGAGGTCCTGTGGGTGGGTATTCTTCATCAAGGAAGCTGAGAGAGGCTGTTCCGCGCTGTACACTGTTCTGTTCTTCCATGTCAAATATTCCTCTCACTTTTGTCTGGATTTGTAGATATAGTCAGTGTTCATCTTTCCATTGAGTTCGCTCTGGAATAGTTGTCAGGGGGATACCAACTGTGGGCAGATCAGTGATTTTTCTGCAGAGTTGTTTTCCCTGGTGGATAGAACTGCTTCTTTTCAACCACCCCATAGCTAAGTTTTCAAATCTGTTCTTCATAGGGTGGCCTGGCAAGCTGAGGAACTTGTCTGCTTGTGTTAGCATTTTCGTATCTCTGCGCTCTCTCAATGCTTGTGTCCTCCCCATCTTCTCCTTCTTCACTATAGGGGTTGATCTCATCCCTCCTATGGTGACTCTAAGTGCTTGATTTTGCACCTTGTCCAGCTCTTGTAGTGTGGTTTTTGATGCTGAACACCATGCAGTTGACCCTATTCCAGGTGTGGTCGTATGCTCTGTTGATAAACTTTGCTAAATATTTTCTCACTGGCTCCCCATGTTGTTCCACTTAGTTTTCTCAGGATGGCTATTTTCCTTCTGGTTTTTGCTACTGCTTTGTTGGTGCACTTTCTCCATGTCAGCTTGTCATCAGATGTTACTCAAGGTATGTTGGTTCTTTATCTTCTCTAAGGGGTATTCCATTTATCTGGATGATCCTTGCCTTTTATTTTGGAGAGAGGGTAAATAGAGTGATGCTGCACTTGTCAGTGTTTATGCTGACACACCATCTATTTGCAGATGAAACAAATGCATCTAGTGCTCTTTGTAGTGATCTGGTGGCCACTGATACATGTTCATTTGTGCTCCATAGAACCAGGTCAATAGCGTACATTGTCGCTTTAATTCCATGCGGTAGATTAGCAACAAGATCATTGATGAAGATTAGGAAAAGTGTGGGGGACAAGACTCCGCCCTGGGGAACACCATGACGCAGTAGTACTTTCTTGCTCTTGAGTCCGTCTATCTGTACTCGGGCTCTTCTGTTGTGCAAGAATGCTTTCACCCATTTGTACATTCTTCCATTCACTTTATAATTTCTCAGTTTCTTCATCAGACCTTCTTTCCAGACTTTGTCAAAGGCTTTCTTCAGATCTATCCATGCAGCAAGCACCAGCTTCTTCTCTTGGAATGCATCCTCAATTTCTTGAGAGAGGTAGGTTGTCTTATCTTCCGTAGAGTAGCATCGCCTAAAGCCAGCCTGCTGTGGCACAAGGATGTTTTCACTTTCAATGTACCACTGCAGTCTGTGGTTGATGATGCGCTCCATTGTTTTGCAGAGACAATTGGTGAGGCTAATTGGTCTGTAGCTGGAGGCAATGGAACTATCTTTCCCTGATTTTAGGAGGGGTATCATGATTGCTTCTCTCCAGACGTGTGGAACACTGCCTAAGGTCCAGCTGTTATTGAAGATCTGCAACAGCTTTGCTTTGGCTTCTGTTCCTAGGTTCCTGATAATTTCATTGGAGATACCATCAGCTCCTGGTGACTTTCTCATTTTTCAGTTTTGATATGACTAGCTCCAATTCGCTGATTGTGATAGGTGCCTCCAGAACCTCATGTACTGTTTCATTCTGTCCGGTATGTTGCCATTTCTCTTGAATCTCTTGTTGTTTCTCTGGGCTAATTTCGATATTGTTATCTTGTGCGAATGAGTCCGCAAAATGGTCAGCTTCTGGCTTTCCTGTTAAGATGGTTCCGTCTTTCTACACACTTCCACATCATTATGCAACTGTTCCAGTTCACTACTCCAGTAGGGTTTATAATGTTTACGGGCTCCTCTTGGTACTGTTTCTCCTGCTGCCTGTAGTATGCATTTCCCAAACTCTTCAACTACTTTATTTATGTCTTTCTCAGTATCAAGGTTTCTAACCAGTATGCTGGTGCTATGCTTGTACATTGCCGACTCTGCTTTCTTGTAGTTCCACATCGAGAGGGTGCTGCTTTCACTTACAAGCTCATTTTCTAGTTACAAAGACTGGCCGATGGTCACTGCCACCAAGTTGTTTCCCAACAATTTGTGTAATGTTCTACTCCAGGTCTGGTGAATGAAAAGCCAGGTCAGGTATAGTTGTAGTGTGCCATGATCTCGAGTAGAAAGTATGTGGGTCGGGCGGCTTGTTAATCATAATGAATCTATTCTCATCCTGCCAGTCTTCCAGTCTCTCTCCTCTCTGGTCCATGTGATCATAGCCCCAGCTCTGCGAATGGCTGTTGAAGTCACCACACACAATCATTTTTTCTTTTCATGGTAGTCTGTTCAGTGCCTGTGGGCGGTCACTTGGACAGTAGTAATTGATCAGATGAAGGTCTATATTGCCTGTCTTAAGTGTAAGTGTCTGATACTCAGCCCCTTCCATGTAAACTTCAATTTGGGAAGCGGTGATGTTATTTTTTTACAAGGGTCAGTACCTTTCGCCTGTCCTTTCGGTCAGATCGGTAACATTGGTAGCCTCTGATTTTGAAGGCTATATTTTCGTTGAGGTGAGTTTCTTGAAAGCAACATACGCTTACTTTTTCTTGGTCCAAGATGTTTTGTAGTTCTATTTTGTTGTTGTTGCTGACTCACTCTGCATTCCAGTGCATTATTTTTAGTCTTTGTTTGATATGGCCAGACGCTCTATTCTCAGGTCCCCTGGCTCCACAGGACATTTGAGAACGACCCCCAGTAGTTGTGGTTGGACCCTTTCGAGGCATAGGGCCAGGCACTGCAACTGCCTGGGGGTCCAAAGCAGGGCGAGCACCATAACATTTAGCAGTAGTTGACATATTTCATGGCTTGATTGCATGGCATCCTGATTTCTGTGGTGCGCCTCCTGGCTGGTTTCCTCCGTCTTCAGCACCTTTCCTTTGCTAGAGCAGACTGTGGTCTTACTCGAGTTTAGGTGTGTAGGCATGCACACATCTGTCTGCGCATGCATGTACGTGTATACACATCTAGAGAGTTCTGGTTATTTCTTGGCGCCAGTGACTCACTGCTGGTTCCTTCTATTGTTAGTTAAAACAGGTCCGCCACGAGAAGGCCAGGAGTTGGACTTTTGCTGCAGTGGTGATGAATGCGCGAGCCATTGGGGTATTTATGCAAGGTTGGACGCTCATCCCAACCCCATTCCCAGCTACATAACAGCAACATTAGGAACCCGGAAGCAACAATGAAACAGGAATTTAAAAAATTAGGAATGCTAAAAATATGTTCATAACATGAAACAAGACATTTAAAAATGAGAATAGTTAAAGGTTACATCTAC